>PISX010023051.1:0-30509 GCA_004024625.1 Mellivora capensis
ATAGAGAGCCCAGAAATAGACCCTCAACTCTATGGTCAACTAATCTTCGATAAAGCAGGAAAGAATGTCCAATGGAAAAAAGACAGCCTCTTCAATAAATGGTGTTGGGAAAATTGGACAGCCACATGCAGAAAAATGAAATTGGACCATTTCCTTACACCACACATGAAAATAGATTCAAAATGGATGAAGGACCTCAGTGTGAGAAAGGAATCCATCAAAATCCTTGAGGAGAACAGAGGCAGCAACCTCTTCGACCTCAGCCGCAGCAACATCTTCCTAGGAACATCGCCAAAGGCAAGGGACGCAAGGGCAAAAATGAACTATTGGGATTTCATCAAGATCAAAAGCTTTTGCACAGTAAAGGAAACCGTTAACAAAACCAAAAGACAACTGACAGAATGGAAGAAGATATTTGCAAACGACATATCAGATAAAGGGCTAGTGTCCAAAATCTATAAAGAACTTATCAAACTCAACACCCAAAGAACAAATTACCAAATCAAGAAATGGGTAGAGGACATGAACAGACATTTCTGCAAAGAAGACATCCAGATGGCCAACAGACACATGAAAAAGTGCTCCACATCACTCGGCATCAGGGAAATACAAATTAAAGCCACAATGAGATATCACCTCACACCAGTCAGAATGGCTAAAATTAACAAGTCAGGAAATGACAGATGCTGGCGAGGATGCAGAGAAAGGGGAACCCTCCTACACTGTTGGTGGGAATGCAAGCTGGTGCAACCGCTCTGGAAAACAGCGTGGAGGTTCCTCAAAAAATTGAAAATAGAAGTACCCAATGACCCAGCAATTGCACTACTGGGTATTTACCCTAAAGATACAAAGGTAGTGATCCGAAGGGGCACGTGCACCCGAATGTTTATAGCAGCAATGTCTGCAATAGCCAAACTATGGAAAGAACCTAGATGTCCATCCACAGATGAATGGATAAAGAAGATGTGGTATATATACACAATGGAATACTATGGAGGCATCAAAAGAAATGAATTCTTGCCATTCGCAACGACGTGGATGGAACTAGAGGGTATCATGGTTAGTGAAGTAAGTCAATCAGTGGAAGACAACTATCATATGATCTCCCTGATATGAGGAAGTGGAGATGCAACATGGGGGGTTGGGGGGTAGGAAAAGAAGAAAAGAAACAAGATGGGATTGGGAGGGAGACAATCCGTAAGTGACTGTTAATCTCACAAAACAAACTGAGGGTTGCTGGGGGTCGGGGGGTCGGGAAAGGGGGTTGGGGTAATGGACATTGGGGAGGGTATGTGCTATGGTTAGTGCTGTGAAGTGTGTAAACCTGGCGTTTCACAGACATGTACCCCTGGGGATAAAAATACTTTATATGTTTATAAAAAATTAAAAAAAATTATAAAAAAAAGTGATACAATAATCACTTATTTTTAATTTGAGTATGTTCCAAATTAGATTTGAAGATACCTGTTGTTGGTATTGTCCCATGGTACATATTTTTTTTAAAGATTTAGAAAAAAGAAATTTGTCAGGGAACGTGCCCAGGCAGAGGGGAGCAGCAGGCAGAGGGAGATGCACCTCACTGAGCAAGGAGCCCGATGTGGGACTCAAATACATTATATATGTATTTACATCTAAAAAATAAAAATAAAGTGTAGGAAAGAAAAAAAGTAGAGGGATTTGCTTTTGTTTTAGCTGAGAAGAGGGCATCCTACTGAGCAAGGAGCCCAGTGTGGCACTGGATCCCAGGACCCCGGGATCATCACCTATGCTGAAGGCATATGCTTAACCGACTGAGCCACCCAGGTGTCCCACTGTTCTATATTATTATATTTTTCATGAAAAAGACTTTGGCTTAATTCATTTCTCTCTTTTTTTTTTAAGATTTTTTTTTTTTAAATTTGATCACAAGTAGGCAGAGAGGCAGGCAGAGAGAGGGGGGGAAGCAGGCTCCCTGCTGAGCAGAGAGCCCAATGCGGGGCTTGATCCTGGGACCCTGGGATCATGACCTGAGCCGGTGGCAGAGGCTTTAACCCACTGAGCCACCGAGGTGCCCCTCATTTCTCTTTTAAACCATTTTTCTTTCAGAAAGTTTGAGAAGCGTTTTTTTTTTTTTTAAGCACTGTGTTCCATTAAAATTAATATTCAATTGATAATACTATTCAGATTTTACTTTGAATAGTGGGAAGACAACCTGGTGATGTGCCCCCCCTTTTTTAAAGGTTTTATTTATTTATTAGAGCGCGCGTGCTCGCACACACACACACGTGGGGAGGAGAGGGAGAAGCAGACTCCCTGCTTAGCAGGGAGCCTGACATGGGGCTCAATCCCTGAAGCAAACGTCTAACCGACTGAGCCACCCAGGTGCCCTGATATGCCCTTTCTTTCACAATATTCAGAGGATAACATAAAGGTCCTAAAGAAAATTAGCAAAATTTTATAGGATCCCCAGTTCTAAGAAATGATCAGTAAAATGAAATATGTATAATTGTATGTAATGTAGTTCACAGTATGACAGAATATATTGTCACCTGTTCATTCAACAACTTTTTACTGCTTATTTACAGTGTGTTATGTGAATCAGATATAATCTCTTCTTTAAGAGTATCTCTGCCTCCCTCCCCAATAAATCACATACTTCAATAAACTTTATCTAGGGAAGTACAGGTTGACCCAAGGATATATATAAGGTGCCCCACCTAGCTTAGTTTGTCAAAGAAGTAATGTTGGAGTTGGGATTTGAAGAGTGAATTATATGTTCACCAAGAAGTTTTGAGGGAAGGAAAAATAATGTGCTTACTGGAGGGAACAGAAAACTTTTCTCTGTAGGCCCAGAAGTAATGAGAGCAGATTGAATGAGTTAAAGACCTGAGTGTGCTTTAGAGTATAGTGAGCAAAGAGGGGAGAGTGACCTTTGAGGAGTTAGGTAAGGAGTAGATCAAATAAAGCTTTATAGACTATGTTAAGGATGTTGGTCTTTTTTATGAGGCTGATGAACAGACATTGAAAGTTTTAAGCAATGGGATGGCATTATTTTTAGTTTTTAAAAAGGTTACTCATGTTAAGAGTGGAAAACAGATTGGAAGGAGCTCAGGAGATGGGGGGGAGGCTAGTTTAGAGTTGATGGTAGCAAGTGGTAGTGAATTAGCTAAAATCTCTAGTGCCTGGAATCAATATGGTGGGCTGTGGCTGCTTTTCTTTTTTAGGAAAAGGAGTGTTTGATGCTATAGGAATGTTAGAAGTAGTTCAAGTAGTTAATTTGATATTCAACAAATATTTACTGTCTATGAAAGACTTTGCTAAATACTCTGATGTCATGTTTTGTTGTCTATTATATATGATACTATTATGTAAAAATCATTGACTAGTAGCAGATTATAAAGTCTTAAATTTAGGGAGGAGAAAATTGATCTATGGTACTGATATTTAAATGAGGAAATATTCTGGATGGAAGAAAATAATTGTTATTTTTGAAAGGTTTTCAATTTTAGTTTTAACAGGAGAGTTTTGCTTGTGGAAAGAAAAAAATGTCAAGTAGTATTTTTTTTTAAGAGCATCTAAATATTTAATACATTCCTATAAAAGATTCAAATAATACTATTGCATTAAAGGCAAAACCTAAAATTCCCCTGTCTTCTGCTCCCTGAGTTCCTACTCATTGCCTTCCCCCAAACCATTGTCAGGTTTGTTTTGTATCCTTCCACTTTTTACTCAAAGGTTGAGATGGGGCACCTGGGTGGCTCATTGGGTTAAGGCCTCTGCCTTCGGCTTGGGTCATGGTCCCAGAGTTCTGGGATGGAGCACTGTATCAGACTCTCTGCTCGACGGGGAGCCTGCTTCATCCTCTCTCTCTGCCTGCCTCTCTGCCTACTTGTGATCTTTGTCTGCCAAATAAATAAATAAAATCTTTAAAAAAAAAAAAAAGGTTGAGGTGGTTTGGGAAGATTCATCTGGCATTGGTACAGTATGGATTAGTGAAGAGACAGACCGAATGGCTAATGACTAGTTAAAGCACTTAAATTTGTCCATATGCAAAGATTATTTCTTGAATGGAGAGAGCTGCAGTTATGATTGAAAAGGAAGGAATAAATGCAAGTATTGGGAAATCTTGGTGAGTGGGATATGGGTAGATAGAGGAAAGGAGAACTCAGAGATGACTTATTTTTACCTGTAGCCATTCTCCAGCATAAAGCTATTAGGCCTACAGAAGGTAATTTTCAGTCACAGAAATGAATCTATAGACCCTCTCTTTTCAACCGTTAGTACACAGTTGGTTCAACACTTCTCAGGTTTTTCTCCTCCACAGTTGAATTGATTGGCAGAGCAGTGGGTTGGAAAATAGGAAGAAGGCTTCACTGTTAGCTGGCTGTGTGGGCAGAAGGTGGGAGAGGGAGGAAAGAGAGGAAAGGTGCTCCAAGGTTTCTGGCTACATAGTATGATGACATGAGGTTGAGGTGCAAGTTTCTCCTTTTCATGTTAATTTTGATGTTCTTTCATAATGTTCTGTATTATAGATGTTGACATTTTTAGGGATCTAGAATCTTTTATAAATACTTCCAAAACATGTGCGACTTATGTGGAGTGAGAATCGTCCCTTTCAAAAAGAAACTTTTAGAGAGACTTCTAAGGAGCAGTTCAGTGTTTATGAGAAGCCATCCCTGAAACCCCTAAAGACTGAGTTTAGCCGAGTCATGAGTTTAAAGAGTTCAGGGACAGGGGAGGTTGGGAGACAAGGGAGGGAGGTAGTAGGAATAGCATGTGTAACCGTGCATCTTTGGGAGAGCTGCAAGTAGTTTGCTTTTGACAGTGTCAGATGTAAGGGAGAGTAGTGGAGGAGATGAGATCTCAAGTCAAAAAATAGACACACACAAAGGAAAAAAAAAAACACAAAAGTAAACAAAAGAAAAAAACACCCCAGAACCAGGCAGACTGCTGTCATTAAACTGTAGATAACCAGTTAAGTGTTTCCACATTTGAAAACAGAAAAGCCATGTTTTAAATTTAACACCGATAAGATGAAATTGTGCTTTTGCTGTGTCCTGATGGGTATTCTGTTCCTTTGTCTGTATACATTTAGCATAATCAGCAGATACCTATGAATAAGTGGGTAAATGCCAGAGAATTGGTTTATAGGTCTAAATTGATCATTTTTGTGTGAACTAAGTGTGAAGACTTAGGACTGCTTGCACTAGTGGATTTATTACTAGTGTTTATTAGTATCTTGTGGAATGTAAAACCACTGTCTCCAATTCATTTGTACATTTCTTCTCCTCATCCTTATTCCTTACTTCGGCCCACCCAAAACACACACACACACACAAATACACACACACGGAGAAAGGAAGAAAGGCAGCATGGTACCATCTATATGAAAATCCTTCTGTCTGGGTTTTTGTTTTGTTTTATTTTGGCTTTGAGTGAAGAGGTGAGATGGTTTACGGTGAGAAGAAGAGTAAATAATATATTTACATCACTGAGACGAATTGCAGTAAAACATTCCTTTTGCAATCAGAAGTCCTAGAAAATTTGCTTCCACAAAGATCTTTTGGCTTCATGAATACCATAAATCACATATGATCTTCTTTATCTTTATGGTTTCGTAGAGTTCAGAGCCAAATTTATGGCTCCAATTTATTAACTAGGACTGTGTGGTCTCTGTGGTCTGTGTATTAATATCCTGCCTTTATCTTTATTTTATTGGATGTTCTGACTTTTATCTCGTATATTTTGCTGTTTTGTACACATTTTGTACTGATACAGTAATAGCTAATGGCCTTACCCCAGACGAATGAAATTATAGTCTTTTTAAGGGGAAATGATTAAATCAAGTCCAGGCCTCTGAATTTTTTTTAAAAAGCTCACCAGAAGGTGTGATACCCTCTGAGGGTTGAGAATCACTTGTTCTAGAGCAGGATGTTTTCATCAAAGGGCTGGATAGTAATTATTTTTGGCTTTGCCGGCTGTATAATCTGTCATAACTATTCAACTCTGCATTTGGAGTAAGAAAGGCAGAGATGATACGTAAATTAATAGGTATGACTGTGTTCTAATAAAACTTTATATGCAGAAACAGGAGCAACTGTTTAGCCCAAGAATCATAGTTTGTAGAGCCCTGTTCTACAGGCTGAACTTTAGTGACTGTGTTGTATTGCTGATGGACCAAAACTACGTTTGAGTTAACATATTGAGGTTAATGGATTTCTTCCCTTTTTTAAAAAATAGACTTTCGTTTTGTTTTTAATATATATTTTTTAAAGATTTTATTCATTTATTTGAGAGTGAGAGAGAACACTCTCTTCAGAGGGAGCTGGAGAAGGAAGCTCCCCGCTGGGTAGGGAGCATGATGTGGTCTTGATCGCAGGACTGCTGGATCATGACCTGAGCCAAAGGCAGACGCTTAATTGACTGAACCACCCAGGTGCTCCTTTTTAAAATACACTTTTTAAGAGTAGTTTTAATTTCACAGCAAAACTGAGTGGAAATTATGCTTCACCTCTTCATACCTCCCTTCTAATCCCAGGCAATCAGTGATCTTTTTACTGTCTCTATTGGTCTGCTTTTTCAGGAATATCGTATAGTAGTTGGAATCCTACATTATGTACCCTTTTCATACTGGTTTTTTTCACATAGTAGTATGCATTTAAGGTTTCTCCATGTCCTTTGCTATCTTGATAACTCCTTTGTTTTTAGTTCTGAATAATATCACATTGTTTGGGTGTACTACAATTTATTTATCTATTCATCCCACTGAAGGACATCTTGGTTGCTTACAAGTTTTGGCAATTATGAGAAGAAGTTGATGTAAACATTTTTGTGCAAGTTTTTATGTGTACATAGTTTGGAAGTCCAAGATGGCTATTCCATTTTGGATTCCCATCATGGATGAATGAAAGTTCTAGTCGCTCTGTATCCTTATCAGCATTTGGTGTTGTCATTGTTCTGGATTTTGGCCATTCTAATAGGTATATAGTGATATCTTGTTTTGTTTATTTTAAATTATTTTTTAAAAAGATTTTATTTATTTTTTGACAGAGAGTGCATGCGAACACACAGGCAGGGAGAGCCACAGGCAGAGAGAGAGGGAGAAGCAGGCTCCCAACTGAGCAGGGAGCCTGATGAGGGGTTCAGTCCCAGGAGTCTGGGATCATGACCTGAGCCGAAGGCAGATGGTTAACTAACCCAGGCGCCCCCGTGATAACTTGTTTTATTTATTTATTTATTTTAAACGATTTTTAAAATTTATTTAGATCACAAGGAGGAGGAAGCAGGCTCCCCGCTGAGCAGAGAGCCCAATGCGGGGCTCGATCCCAGGACCCTGGGATCATGACCTGAGCCGAAGGCAGAGGCTTAACCCACTGAGCCACCCAGGCGCCCCTGATAACTTGTTTTAAATTGCATTTCCTGATGACATATGATGTGGAGCATATTTTCATAAGCTTATTTTCTGTGTATCTTCTTTGATGAGGTATCTGTAAGGTCTTTGGCCCATTTTTAATTGGATTGTTGAGTTTTAACAGTTCTTTGTATTTTTTTGGATAATAATCTTCATCAGGATTGCTTTGCAAATATTTTCTCCCATCCTGTGTCTTGTCTTTTCATTCTCTCAACAGTGTCTTTGCAGGGCAGAAATTTTTAATTAAATTTCTTAGAAATTTTTAATTTTAATGAAGTCCAACTTATTCATTCTTTGATGGTTTATGTCTTTATCTAAAAAGTCATTGCCAAACCCAAGGTCGCCTAGATTTTCTTCGTGTTACCTTCTAGGAAGGAGTTTTATATTTTTGGGTTTTACATTTTAGTAGGTCTGTAATAAATTTTAAGTTAATTGTTGTGAAGGATGTAAGGGCTTCGTTTAGATTCATTTTTTTGCACATGGATGTCCATGTGTTCAGCACCATTTGTTGAAAAGAATTTTTGTGCTCCATTGTATTGCTTTTGCTCCCTTGTCAAAGATCAATTGCTGGTATTTATATGGGCCAATTTCTGGAGACTGTATTCTGTTCTTTTGATCTCTATTTCTATTCTTTTGCCAGTATTACACAGTCTTGATTACTGTAGCTTTACGGTAAGTCTTGAAGTTGGATAGTGTCAGTTCTCCAACTTTGTTCTCAAAATTGTGTATTGGCTATTCTAGGTCTTTTGTCTCTCCATATAAATTTTCCTTATTTATTAATTTTTTTTCCGGGTACACTGAGATATAATTGACATGCAACATGGTATTATTTAAAGTGTACAATGTGATGATTTGGTACACATATACATTACAGAATGATTACCATAAGAGGGTTAGTTAACACCTCCATCATCTCACATAATTACCACTTTGTTTTGTGGTTAGAGCCTTTAAGATCCACTCTCAGCAACTTTTCGGCTATATGACACAGTATTATAAATATTGTTGTTACATGCTGTACATTAGATTCCCCACAACTTATTCATCTCATAACTGGAGGTTTGTACCCTTTACCCACATCTCCCCATTCCTCGCACCCCCACCCTTGGCAACCACTGTAAACTGTTGCTATGACTTTAGCTTTTTAAAAATTTCACATGTGGAGTGCCTGGGTGGCTCAGTGGGTTAAAGCCTCTGTCTTCAGCTCAGGTCATGATCCCAGGGTCCTGGGATCGAGCCCCACATGGGGCTCTCTGCTCAGCATGGAGCCTGCTTCCTCCTCTCTCTGACTGCCTCTCTGCCTACTTGTGATCTCTGTCTGTCAAATAAATAAATAAAAAATTAACAAAAAATAACTTCACATGTAAGTTGGTACCATATAGTTTTTTTATTTCTCTGTGTGTGTTTTTATGTATCACATCTTTATCCATTCATCTGTGGATGAACACTTTAGTTTCCATATCTTGGCTATTATGAATAATGTTACAGTGAATATAGGAGTGTAGCTATCTCTCCAAGATCCTGATTTCATTTCAATTGGATATATACCTAGAGATGGGATTTCTGGATCACATAGTAGTTTATTTTTATTTTGGTGGGGGGGAACCTTCATAGTGTTTTCCAGAGTGACTGCACCAGTTTACACACACCAGTTGGTCACATGCCAAAAGGTTTCCTTTTCCTCCACGTCCTCACCAGTGCTTGTTATGTCTTATCGATAGTCTTTTTGTTTTTCTTTAAAGTAGACTGCATACCCAGTGTGGAGCCCAGTGTGGGGCTTGAACTCACAACCCTGAGATGAAGAACTGAGTTGAGATCAAGAGTTGGACATTCAACCCACTGAGCCACCCAGATGTCCCATGTCTTGTCTTTTTGATGACAGCCATTCTAATAGGTGTGATGTGATACCTCATTATGTTTTTGATTTGTATTTTTTTACGGTTATTTTCTGCCTTTTTTTTTCTTCTTTTTAAAAAACTTTTAATAAATTTGTTTGAAATAATCTCTACACCCAGTATGGGGCTTGAACTCAAAACTCTGAGATCAGGAGTCTTATTCGCTCCTGACTGAGCCAGCCAGTCACCCTGATTTGCCTTGTTCTGGTGATTAGTGATATTGAACATCTTTTCACGTATTGTTGGCCATTTGTATGTCTTTGGAAAACTCTTCAGGTTCTCTGTCTTATTTATTTATTTGCTTGCGTGCGAGCTTGCTTGCTGTTGAATTTTAGGAATTCCATATATATATACATATACAGACATACACATTTTGGGTTTGCACATACTGTCTCCTATTCTGTAGGTTGCCTTACCATTCTGTTGATTTTTGTGTGTCGTTTTCTTTTTTTGTTCTTGTGATGTTTTTTGCTTTGCTGTAGCTTTTTAGTTTGATGCAGTTCCACTTATTTTTGCTTTTGTTGCTGGTGATTTTTGTGTACTTATTTATTTATTTTGTTTTATTTATTTATTTGACAGAGATCATAAGTAGGCAGAGAGGCAGGCAGAGAGAGAGGAAGGGAAGCAGGCTCCCTGCTGAGCAGAGAGCCCGATGTGGGGCTCAATCCCAGGACCCTGGGATCATGACCTGAGCTGAAGGCAGAGGCTTTAACCCACTGAGCCACCCAGGTGCCCCTGATTTTTGTGTCCTATTCAAAAAAGTTGTTGTCAGGAGTAATGTCAGGGAGCTTTTCCCCTATGTTTTCTTCTATAGTTTCAGGTCTTATGTCTAAATCTCTAATCTTTTTTGAGTTAATTTTTTTAAATTAACATACAATGTATTATTGATTTCAGAGGTACAGGTCTGTGATTCATCAGCCTTGTATAATACCCAGTGCTCATTACATCACATGCCTCCTTAATGTCCATCACCCAGTTATCCCATCCCTCCACCCCCGCCCCTCCAGCAACCCTGTTGATAACCAGTTTGTTTCCTATGTTTAAGAGTCTCTTATGGTTTATCTCCCTCCCTGGTTTCATCTTTTTTTTTTTCCTCTCTTCCCCTATAATCCTCTATTTTGTTTCTTAAATTCCACATATCAGTGAGATATAATTGTTTTTCTCTGACCTATTTCACTTAGCATAATACCCTCTAATTCTGTCCACATTGTTGCAAACTTTGAGTTAATTTTTATGAATGGTGTAAGAAAGGGGTTTAATTTCATTCTTTTGCATATGAATATCCAGTTTTCCCAATACCATTTATTGAAGAGATTATTTTTTCTTCACTGAGTGTTCTTGACTCCCTTGTCCAATGTTACCAGACTATATATGTGAGGGTTTATTTCTGGATTCTCAATTCTGTTCCACTGGTCTGTGTGTCCGTTTTTATTCCAGTGCCATACTTTTTGGATTAGTATAACTTTGTAATACAGTTTAAAATCAGGAAGTGTGGGGACACCTGGGTGGCTCAGTGGGTTAAAGCCTCTTCCTTCTGCTCAGGTCATGGTCTCATGGTCCTGGGATTGAGCCCCATTTTGGGCTCTCTGCTCCACAGGGAGCCTGCTTCCTCCTCTCTCTCTGCCTGCCACTCTGCCTACTTGTGATCTCTGTCTGTCAAATAAATAAATAAAATTTAAAAATAAAATCAGGAAGTGTGACGCATCTACCTTTGTTCTGTTTTCTTAGGATTCCTTTGGCTATTTGGGATATATTGCCATTCCATACAAAAGCAAGAAGGATTTTTTTTTTAATCAGTGAAAATTGCCATTGGAATTTTGATAGGAATTGGATTGACTTTATAGATGGCTTTCGGCTTTATTGGTATTTTAACAATATTCTTCCCATCCATGAACGTGGGATATTTTTCCATGTATTTGTGTGTTCAGTTTCTTTCATCAAAATGTTAAATTTTCACAGTACAGATCTTTCACCTCTTGGTTAAATGTATTCCTGTGTATTTTATTGTTTTTGATGTTACTATATAAAATCAATACAATTATAGTACAGAAAGTTGTATTTTATTGGTTGTAATGATATATTGTTTTGTATGCTATCAATAGAATTAAAAAATTCTTTTTCACGTATTTCATTGTTAGTGAATTGAAATCAGTCAATTTCTGTGTTCCAGTTTTGTATCCTGCAAATTTACTGAGCTCTCTTAATCTAATATTTTTTTGATGGAGTCTTTAGAATATTGTATATAGAAGGTCATATCGTCTGCAAACAGACTGTTACTGCTTCCTTTCTGATTTAGATGCTTTTTATTTCTTGTGTAATTGCTCTGGCCAGAACTTCCAGTACTGTGTAGAATAGAGGTGATCAGAGTGGGCACCGTTAGCTTGTTTTCGATATTAGAGGAAAAGTTCTCAATCTTTTACCCTAGAATATGATGTTAGCAGTGTGCTTGTCATATGTGACTTTCATTATGTTGATGAACATTGTTTCTATAGCCAGTTTGTTGAGTTTTTATTCTGAAAGGATGTAGAATTTGGTCAAATGCTTTTTTTCTCCATCTATTGAGGTCATTACATGATTTTTATTTTTTATTCTCTTAATGTATATAATGTGCTGATTTGCATATTTCGAAACATCCTTGCATTTCAGGGATGGATCCCTTCTGGTCATGTTATGAGCTTTTTAATGTGTTATTGAATACAGTTTACTTATACTTGTTGAGAATTTTTACATGTATATTCATCAGGGATATGGGCCTGTAGTTTTCTTGTAGTGTCCTTATCTAGCTTTGGTGTCAGGATAATTTTGGCCTTGTAACATGAGTTTGGGAGTGTTCTCTTCAAATTTTAGAAGAGTTTGAAAATGATTGGTGTTAATTCTTTAAATGTTTGGTAGAATTCACCAGGGAAAACATCTGGTAATACCTTTTGTTTGTTGGGAAGGTTTTAAAAAAAAATTATTATTTATTTGAGAGAGAGTGCATGAGTGGGGGGAGAGACAGAGGGAGAAGGACAAGCAGATTCCATGCTGAGGATGGTACCCAATGCAGGGCCTGATCCCAAGACCCTGAGACCATGATCTGAGCCAAAATGAAGAGTCGGTTGCTCAACTGACTGACCTACCCAGGCACCCATGTTGGGAAATTTTATTTCACTTTTTTAAAAGATTTTATTTATTTATTTGACAGAGGGAGAGACACAGTGGAGAGGGAATACAATTAGGGGGAGTGGGAGAGGAAGAAGCAGGCTTCCCACTGAGCAGGGAGCCCGGGTCAGGGCTCCATCCCAGAACCCTAGGGTCATGACCTGAGCCAAAGGCAGACACTTAGGTGCCTTGATGGGAGATTTTTGATTACTGATTCCCTCTCTTTACTTGTTATTGGTCTGTTCAGATTTTCTGTTTCTTCCTGATTTGGTCTTGGTAGGTTGTGTGTTTATACAAATTTATTCATTTCTTCTAGATTATCCAGTTTGTTGGTGTATAATTATCCATTGGAGTCTCTTAGGATTTTTTATGTGTCTGTGGTTTGTGTTATAATATTTTCTTTAATTTCTGATTTTTTTCTCTCTCTTTTTTAAAAGATTTTATTTATTTATTTGTTAGAGAGTGCATGTGCACAAGCATGGGTAGCAGCAAGCAGAAGGAGAAGCATGCTCCCTACTGAACAAGGAGCCTGAGGCAGGGCTTGATCCTAGGACCCTGGGATCATGACCTGAGCTGAAGGCAGATGCTTAATTGAGCCACCCAGGTGCCCTATCCATCCAGCCATCCATCTATCTATCTATTTATTTTTCTTTCTTTTAGGTATTGCTAATTTAGTTTTTCTGTTTGAAAAACCAGGTCTTAGTTCCCTTTTCTAGATCCTTGTCTAAATATAGACATTTATTGCTATAAACTTAACTCTTAAACTGCTTTTGCTGCATCCTATAATTTTCAGTAAGTTGTGTTTACATTTTCATTTGTTTCATGATATTTTTAAATTTCTCTTTTGATTTCTTTGACCCATTGGTTGTTCAGGTGTGTGTTTAATTTTTATATACTTGTGTGTTTTCCAGCTCTCCTCCTGTTATTGATGTCTAATATAATACCCTTGTGGTCAGAAAAGATACTTGGTATGATTTCAGTCTTCTTAAATTTGCTGAGTTGTTTTGTGAGCGAACATAGGCTCTGTGGAGAATGATTTACATATGCATGAAAGGAACATATAATTTGCTCCTGTTGGATAGAATATACTTACCTTTATCAGTATGCTGTATTAATTCCATGTTACTAATTAGCATCCTTTTATTTTAGCTTGAAGAACTTCTTTCAGCATTTCTTGTAAGGCAGGTTTAATGGTGCTGAACTCCTTAAGCTTTTGTTTGTCTAGAAAAGCCTTCATGTTTCCTTCAAGTTTTGCTTGATAAAATATTCTTGGTTGGCTGTATTTTCTTTCAGCACTTTGAATATATCAACCTACTCTGTCCTCACCTGTAAGGTTTCTGATGAGAATTTTGCTGATAGCCTTTTGGGGAGTCCCTTCTAGGTGACAAATTTTCTTTCTCTTTTAAGATTCTCTCTTTGTCTTTGGTTTTTGAGTTTCATTTTAATGTGATTAGAGATCCCCTTGAGTTGATTTGTTTGGGCACCTTTAGTCTTCATGAACTTGAATGTCTAAATCCCTACCCTGATTTGGGAAGTTCTCTGCTAAAGTTTAAGGTTTCTGCCCTCCTAATTAGGCCATCTCTTCTCTATAGTACTCCAGTAACCCACAAATTTTTTAAAATTAATTAATTAATTAATTTGACACAGAGAGAGAGATAGATATCACAATTAGGCAGAGAGGGAGGCAGAGAAAGAGGGGAAAGCAGGCTCCCTGCTGAGGAGAGAGCCTGATGTGGGCCTGGATCCCAGGACCCTGGGATCATGACCTGAGCCGAAGGCAGAGGCTTAACCCACTGAGCCACCCAGGCGCCCACAGATTGTTTCTTTTTATGCTATCCCAAAGTCACATAGGCTTTTTTCACTTCGTTTTCATTCTTTTTCTTTGTTCTCCAGTGACTGGGTAATTTTAAAGTTCCTGTCTTCTACTTTACAGATTCTTTCTTCTGATTGATCCTGCTGCTGTTGATGATCTTTGTTGCATTTTCTGTTTCATTGTATTCTTTTGCTTTAGAATTTCCATTTGTTTCTTTGTTATGATTTTTGTCTCTTTGTTAAATTTCTTATTTTTTGTATTGTTTATGCTGATTTTTAAAAATTATCAGTTTTCTTTAGCTCATTAAGCTTCCTGAAAGAGCTGTTTTTATTTTTGTTTTTTTTTTTTAAGAATTTATTTATTTATTTGACAGAGACAGCCAGAGAGGGAACACAAGCAGGGGGAGTGGGAGAGAGAAGCAGGCTTTCTGCTGAGCAGGGAGCTCCATATGGGGCTCAGTCCCAGGACTCTAGGATCATGACATGAGTCAAAGGCCAAGGTTTAAGGACTGAGCCACCCAGGCATCCCTCAAGAGAGCTATTTTGGATTCTGTCCTTGGGATTATTTGCTAGAAAATTATTGTGAGCCTTTGATGGTGTCCTTTTTGCTTGAATCTCCATGTTCCTTGAATTCTTGTGTTGCTGTCTTAACATTTCAAGCAGCAGTCCCCTCCTCCAGTTTTTACTGATTGACTTGAGGAGAGAACTTTCTTCTGTTAGCTCTTCTGGGGATTCTGAGGCCTTCGCAGATCTTCCCTGGCTATGCCTGCTTCAGATTTCTTGCTTCTCTTTGTGGCAGAATTCTTAAGCTTCCGTGGTCTTCTTTGATTCTACAGAGTGGGAAGCCAGGTGCTGAACACCTACTTTTGGATTTCACATAGGCGGTTTTTACATGCTTAAGTTAATGATGTCACCCAGGCTTGCAGATTTGGGCTGGCTTTCTGTGTGTGTTTTTTGCTTTTTTTTTTTTACAAAAGCTCACTTTCACCACTGTCCGTTGGGTTCACAGGGAGCCAGTGATGAAGTAGGGGTATATGGGGGTCAGCCACATGGGGCACTAGTTGTTCGTTGTAGGCCATTTTGGGGAGGATCCATAGGCAAGGTGTTTCCAGCAACTCATGGTTGGGCCTTCTATTCTGAGTCTGGCTGCTAGTCTCCCAGTTGCACACTACCCCCAGTCATGCAGCTCATGACTTTGTATTTTGGGTGGGGCAGGAAAGAAATGGGCTTCTTCGGCAGTGTGTCACAAATCCAGGGAAATCAGGCACTCCCTCACACACTCTAAGTTTACCTCAGAGGAGAAATTGTTGGCAGAGAAGGGCTCTCTTGGCACTGAGCCATTTTGGAGCTTTCTTGGATGAGGGGTAATGTGGATAAAGTCAAAGTATTCCTTTTATTCTTTACAAAACATCTTATTTCAGATTTTTTTCCCCCAGTGATGTTCAGGAACTTTTCCACTGGACTCCTGGACTTCCCAGAGGTTTTCTCATCTGTGGGTGATTGTCTGAATTCATGTTGTCCAGGGGCTCTTGGACCGAAGCTGTGAGGAGCTGGAGCTGGTTCATGGGCCGCTTCAGCATCCACATCCAGGACCAATGTGTGTGTGTTTTTTACCTTATGCATGGGTGGGTGAGAGTCCTCCTGGATCCCTTGAAGATGGTACTAGTCTGAACCAAAGGTAATTGGGGCTGGAGTAGAGTCATTCCTCTGTTACAGAGCTGATTCTGAGTCTGTAGTCAAGACTGTAGTCGAGTCAGCTGCCTGGGTGCTGGCCTGTCTTCTTAGAACAGCTCTCCTTGTTCTTGAACTGCACTAGATTTCAACATCTCTTCTCTGGATCCTTTTTTTTTTTTTCCTCCTTCTCCTTCTCCTCCTCCTCCTCCTCCTCCTCCTTCTTCTTCTTCTTCTTCTTCTTTTTGGCTTCTCTGGATCTTATAACTCTTACAAAGACACTTTTGTCTGTAGATGGTTGCCAGATTGTTGTGGCTGAAGGTGGTTATCGTGGGGGATATCTTTTTTGGCTATCTTGCTGATACCACCTTTCTTTTTTTTTTTTAATTTTAAAAAATTTTTTAAAAAATTTATTTATTTGTCAGAGAGAGAGGGAGAGCGAGCGAGCACAGGCAGACAGAGTGGCAGGCAGAGGCAGAGGGAGAAGCAGGTTCCCTGCCGAGCAAGGAGCCCGATGTGGGACTTGATCCCAGGAC
This sequence comes from Mellivora capensis, assembly GCA_004024625.1. Classification (NCBI taxonomy): domain Eukaryota; kingdom Metazoa; phylum Chordata; class Mammalia; order Carnivora; family Mustelidae; genus Mellivora; species Mellivora capensis. The sequence goes on from PISX010023051.1 coordinate 16,446, forward strand.
ACTGGGATCGTGACCTGAGCCGAGCCGAAGGCAGCCGCTTAACCAGCTGAGCCACCCAGCCGTCCCTGATACCACCTTTCCATGTAAACTTTAGAATCTGTCATTATTCACAAAATAACTTTCTAAGATTTTGATTGCGATTGCATTGAATAGATCAAGTTGGGAATAAGTGACATCTTGACAATATTGAGTCTTCCTCTTCATGACCATGAAATACCTCCATTTATTTAGTTCTTTGATTTCTTACATAAGAGTTTTATGGGTTTCCTTATATAGTTAATGTACATATTTTGTTAGGCAGCTTTCTTTAATTAAAAAAAAATTATATATTTATTTGAGAGAGAAACAGAGCACGAGTTGGTGGGGGGCGGATAGGCAGAACGAGAGGGAGAGAGACAAGCTGACTCTCTCCTGAGCTTGGAGCCCGAACAGCGATCCCAGGACCCTGAGATTATGACCTGAGCTGAAGTCAGGTATTCCTTTTTTTAAGATTTTGTTTGTTTATTTGACAGAGATCACAAATAGGCAGAGAGACAGGGAGAGAGGGGGAAGCAGGTTCCCTGCTGAGCAGAGAGCCCGCTGTGGGGCTCTATCCCAGGACCCTGAGATCATGACCTGAGCTGAAGGCAGAGGCTTAACCCACTGAGCCACCCAGGCACCCTGAAGTAAGGTACTCTTACGGACTGAGCCACCCAGGCACCCTGGTAGCTTTCTTTTAATGCTATTGTATCCCCTTCATAGGCACTTAGATTTCTTTTTTCTTTTTTTGAAAAATTTAAAAGATTATTCATTTATTTCAGAGAGAGAGAGAAAGAGCATGAGTGGGGATGGGGGCAGAAGGAGAGGGAGAAGCAGGCTCCCCACTGAGCAGGGAGCCCAATGAGGGGCTCTGTTCCAGGACCTTGGCATCATGACCTGAGCCAAAAGCAGATGCTTAACTGACTGAACCACCCAGGTGCCCCTGACATTTAGATTTCTAACTGGTTCAATTATTTGGTTTGGATTCAGTATCTGGCATTTGTTAATGAAGTATTTCTTCCTCTTTTGTGTCTATTTTATAACTGATCTGTGTGAACAGAACATCTCTGTTCATATCTCATTTTTTAGAACAGCTACACAAATGATTCTACATCTCTTTTTGGCATGGCTGTACTTAGAAAATTCAGTTGATTTCAGTAAAGTTTTAGTAATATAGTCTTAAACTTTTATAATTCTCATACTTTTATATAACAGATTAAGAAATCAGGGTAAATATGATTTGTCATCTAGTGTCATACTGGTCCTGTTTTTTGGTTTGGAAAATGTGGTTAATGAATCACTAGGATGGCAGTGGCCAAGACGGATTCTGTGAGACCATTGTAAGCTGGTATGAGTGAGGAAACAGAGTCAGTGCTAGGACAAGGTACTTTTGTTGGTATTTATAGAACCTTTTTTTTTTTTTTTTTTTTAAGCAGAAGTACTTTGTTGTTCTCAAGTCAGTTAATTAAGGGTGGTACTGATTGTGACAGTATTAACTGCCACCTTATCTAATAGTTTACAAAAGGATACATTATGGTCCTTAAGCAATTTCCTAATGGAGTCACATTTATTTGAGGATGAATTGAAGATGTGAATTTGTTACTTTAGTGAGGAATAACTTGGAAAAGTGTTAAATGTTTTTGTTTTTCTCCTTTATACAACCTCTAATTCAGAGTATTGTTTTGTAGATCAGAACATGCTCAGCTGCCCTGAGAAAGTCAGCTTTCTCTATTCTCTTCCCTTCCAGTTAATTAGAATTCATTTGGTGTATAAATTAGTTAATGATGCCTTGGGTTGGTTAAGCTTAGAGGAATTACTTTAGTAGTTTCACTCTGACACATTAGAATTGTATTTTGTTCTATCTTAGAATTATAGACTGGGAGTCAGTGTGTTATAGTTGAAGACCGTGGCCTTTGGAGACATAGGGGTTCTGTTTTCCTAGTGGTACTTTGGGCAAGTTATTTAACCTCACCAAATTTCTTTTTCCTCATTGTAAGTTATTCTAAATGGGATATTTAACATAAAGATAGATGCCCTTTTTTGTGTGTGGTACAGAGTACATACTAAAACAGAATTCTTGTCTCCATTCTTGTCTTCTCTGTGTTTTCTCAGTCCACTTTGTAAAACTGCAACTGAAGTACTCTTTCTAAAGTCAAAAACTAGTTCATGCCTTTTCTTCCTGAAAATTCTTCTGTGGCTCCCTTGTAACCTCAGGATGAAGTCCAGATTCCTCAAGGGCCTATAGGATTTCTCTGGCCTTGTCGTGTATTTCCCCCTTGTGCTTGCTGACTACTGAAGTTTGCTCATCTCTAATCTGATGTTCTTGTTCATTACATTCTGCTTTGAACCCTGTCTTTTGCTCTTTGCCCTTCTTCTTTCTGATGCCCAAGCTGCTTCTTATTCAGAATGTTAGGGGAAATAAAATTTTGGTCCTTTAAGTGCATGTGAGAAGAGTATGAGCTATGTAAAGACCACTGGATGAAGAAGCAGACCTGGGTTCTAGTCCTTACTCCTTTGTTTACTAGTTAGGGGGTACTTGGACAAATTAATACCTCTGAGCTTTATATAGTGCCCTGATCTGTGAAACCAGGATGTCTGCTTAGTTTACTGTGTGAAAGTGCTTTGGAAACTAGATATATAGCCGTTAAAAGTACTACTATCAAGAGTATATTTTGGGTGTTAGTAAGATGGTGGTATTTCCTATGTTTGAGGCTTTGGATTATGTTCCCTTGCCTCAAATTCTAATGTTGAAACTCTAATTCCTCCTTGTGACTGTGTTGGAGATAGCGCCTTTAAGGAGGTGATTGAAGTTAAATGAGGTATAGGGTGTGGCTCTGATAGAACTGGAGTCCTTGTAATAGAGGAAAGACACCAGAGTTCAATCTCTCCATCGTGTGAGAACATATTGAAAAGGTAGACCTCTGCAAGCCAGGAAGCGAGCCCTCACCAGAAACAGAATGCTGATCTTGGATTTTTCATCCTCTAAAACCGTTAGAAAATAAATTTGTGTTGTTGAAGCCATTCAACATTTCATTATGGCAGCCTGAGGAGACTAATACAGATTAAAATATAATTGCTTTGTGCGAAGGGCACACTAGACTGATTTCTCAGATAATACTTAAAGATTTCATTTATTTATTTGACAGAGCGCACAAGCACACACACACAAGCAGGAGGGAGCAGCAGAGGGAGAGGGAGAAGCAGATTCCCTGCTGAGCAGGGAGCCCTCTGTGGGTCTCCATCTCAGGACACTGGGATCATGACCTGTGCTGAAGACAGATGTTTAACCGACTGAGCTACTCAGGCATCCACAGATAACATTTAAAAAAAAAAAAAATTATTTATTTGAGAGAGAAAGAGAAGGGGAGGGCCGGAGGAAGAGGTGGTGAGAATCTAAAGCAAACTCTGTGCTGAAATCATGACCCGAGGGGAAACCAAGAGTCAGATGCTCAACCTACTACACCACTGAGGAGCCCCTCAGAAAAGATTTGAATGAGTAACACAATCGGCTCTAAATTAGTGGGCTATTTTAGAAAATGGCCTTGATAATTTGGGAGTTACCCTAATAGATTTTTTTGTATGTATGACGAGAATTAGTGTAAATTGTTACTTTCAAGTTTAACCAAAACCTTTTTTTTGGAATGTACTCTGCCCCCTCCTATATAAAAATTATTAAGGATGCATTTGGCTGTAGTTAATAAAGAACTGAGGCTTAAACAATATGAACATATATTTTATATGAAAAGAAATTCCAAAGTTGGGTTATCCCAGGGTTGGCTAATTCCTTAGCTTTATATCATCAAAGATTCCAGTTCTTGCTCTTTTCCCTTTTCTGTTTAATGGGATGGTAGTGAGGTATTACTACCCTTATTTTTAGTTTCCTGGTGTCTGCAAGCTGGTTACAGTAAAAATGTTACATGGTGATTGTAGAACATTTGGAAATTCCACAGAAGAATGAAGATGAAAACAGAAATTGTTACATATAATCCTGATGTAATCATAAGTAATGCTGGTGTATCTCCTCTCCATATCTGGTTAGTTTGCATAGGTATTTAATTATACCAAACAGAATTAGGTCACACTATATATGAAGATATGTGTTGGTTTTTTTTTTCACTATATCTAAAGATATGTGTTTTTTTTCCATTAAGAGTATATAAACAGGGATGCCTGGGTGGCTCAGTTGGTTAAGCGGCTGCCTTCGGCTCGGGTCATGATCCCGGCGTCCTGGGATCGAGTCCCACATCGGGCTCCTTGCTCGGCAGGGAGCCTGCTTCTGCCTCTGCCACTGCCTGCCATTCTGTCTGCCTGTGCTCGCTCTCTCGTGCTCTCTCTCTGACAAATGAATAAATAAAATATTTTTTAAAAAAAGTATATAAACAATTTTCTTAGTAAAAATAATCTCTCATTATTGAAATGATTATCATTGAAAAAATCGAATACAGAAAAAAATATAAAGAATATTAAAAATCCCCCATATCTCATTATCCAGAGATATCTGTCTACTTTTGTGTGTGTGTGTGTGTATAACTGTGATATAATATGCTAGTATTATACTAATTTTAATACTATTACTAAAACAACGGTACAGGCAGGGCTGCTGATGGCAGTGGTTTGAGTTAGCACACTAGGCAAGGAATAACAACTAGATGAGATGATTGTTGGAAAAAATGGAATATGTGATAGATAGTGGAAGAACATTATAAATACCAGCTATGACCTCATAACCAGTTACAGAATGAAAACTCTAGTATTTATGAGTATTTGTTCTGTACCTTAAACTTTGTGTATATATTCAGCAATTCTTTTTCTCCTCTCTCCCCACCTCTCATATTTAGCTTTAGGTGTGTAATTAGTGGGTTAACTTAATATTTCAGTATTTAAGGAATTTAAGTATATAAAGGGGAAGTACAACTCAGCCAGCTAGAAGAGAAATGAACATTACTTAAAGTAGACTTTGTATTCTCTTCTGGGGAGATAGAATCATTTTGGTTGTTAGAGGATGAGTGTATCATGTTAGACTAAAGCATGTTTTTGCTATTATCTTTCTTCAGAAGTTAAATATGATGAAAGAGGTTTGTACATATACCATATTGACAGAGGGTACTGTGGTGATTTGTATTCTCTCAGTTTACTTAAGTAGAAACTATGTATCTCATAGTTCTGTGGTAGGGTTCCTTTCCTGTATGGTTGTGGGTTAAAATTGGCTAAAAGAGAATTTGTGTGAGCAACGTTCATTAACCTCTAAAGGTTTTTGTGGTTATATGTAGTAAGAGGCACAGAGGTGTTGGTGGGTTCCAGCTTGACTTTGGTCTCCTTCGCTCTGCATGTAGCTCTTTTTCGTGGTTGTTGACATTTGGTCAGCAGTGGCATCAGGCCCCTCAGCTGATAAGAGACCTGCAGAAGCATGGCTTCCCAGATCTCCCCAGGAGCATTTCCTTTGTAGTCCCATTCTCCAGCTGGGTGTGTTTGGTTTCTAAAATTGATTGATGACTTTCTGATCCTTCTGCTTCCCTTATGGACTATCTCAACTTTCCCAGCTATTTCTGTAATTGTGTAAGGTAAAATTCTATAATTAATTCTTTTAGTCTTAGTGGCTCTGCTTCCCAGTTTGAACCCTGACTTAACACACTTTACTTGTTGGTAAATATCTGTCACTTTTTTTTTACTACATAGCATTCAGTATGGGAATTTTTTTTAATCACCTGTCATTGGTCATTTAGATTATTTCTCTTTTATTTCCCTGTGATTATAAACAGAGGTAGTTGGACATCCATAAACATACAGTGTTCTGTTTTTGTTTTTGGTTTGGTTTGGTTTGGTTTTTGTACTTGAACTTTTATTTTTGGGGGGCAAAAGATTTTATTTATTTGAGAGAGAGATCACAAGTAGGCAGAGAGGCAGGCAGAGAGAGAGGAAGAAGCAGGCTCTCTGCTGAGCAGAGAGCCTGATGCAGGTCTCGATTCCAGGACCCTGGGATCCTGACCTGAGCCAAAAGTAGAGGCTTTAACCCACTGAGCCACCCAGGCACCCCGAATATATGCATTTTAAAGAATTGTTATACATGTTGTCCAGTTGGACCCTCCAGCAGTATGTGAAAGTGCTTGGTCAACATACACTCTTGATCACAGTGGCTCTTTCAACTGAATTCTTTAAGTTTCTATTTTAATTCCAATTAATTAACATACAGTATAATATTAGTTTCAGGCATATAGTATAGTGATTCAACACTTCCATACAATAGCCGGTGCTCATCACAAGTGCACTTCGTGGGGCACCTCAGTGGCTTAGTCAGTTGAGCATTCTACCCATGGTTTTGGCTCAGGTGGTGATCTCAGGGTGGGATTGAGCCCTGAGTCGGGTTCCATGCTTATTGCCGAGTTGGCCTGAAATTCTCTCCTTTTCCCTTTCCCACCCTCTCTGCCCCTCTTTTCCCTCATGCACGCGGTCTTTCTCTAAAATAAATGAAATCTTCAAAGAAAAAAAAAGAAACTCCTAGAAAAACAACTGTACTTCTTAATCCCCATCACCTTTTTAAACCCTCCCCCTACTCACCACCCCTCTCAGTGTAATTCTTTTAAGAAGAAAGAAGATCATATGAGAATATAATTAGTTAACATGGAGTTAATGGAAGAAAGCTAGTGTCTTGGAACTAAGCATGGAATATATTCTGTTAATAGTACTTAAGTGTGTAACTAATTTTGTGTTTAAATGTAGTTCCTTTTGGGGTATCTGGGTGGCTCAGTTGGTTAAGCTGCTACTTCAGTTTGGGTCATGATCCCAGGGTCCTAAAATCAAGCCCTTCTCCATGGAGCCTCCTTCTCTCTCTCCCCTGCTTGTCCTCTCTTGTGCTCACTCTTTCTCTCCCTCAAATAAGTAAAATCTTAAAGTAGTTGCTCTTTTGAAAACTGGGTTTTTACAGTTCTTCCATTAAGCCTGTTTTAAAAAATGTCTTTTTTTTTTTTTAAGGTTTTATTTATTAGACAGAGCATAAGAAAGGGGAGTGATACTTTTGCTGGAAGCTAGATTTTGCTGGAAGCTCATTGGCCTGTTCACAGTTGGTTAAGTGGGAGATGGTAGGAGGAGCTGTTCTAAAGCTTACAATAACTAGGTTTCAACCTGAATTGTTATGCAAACAGTTTGTTCTTTTTGCTGGATATTTGCCATAACCTGGTAGGATTTCTTTTTATTTTTCACTTTTTACGAAATGGGAATTGTGTTGGAGAAAATTATATCCTTTCAGTGCTAGCTGGGTATTGAGTATATGCATACCCTAATCCTCATGACTCCATGCTTAATAGGTTTATTTGTCAGTATGAACCAGCATTTGGCCTGTGTGCTCTTTTCCTCCCTTCATCCTCTCATTCCTCTACACAAAATGATTATGGATTCCTCCTGGAAAGTTTCTCAGGTCTCAAACCAACCAAACCTTAGGTTGGCCTTCAGCAAAGTAGATGTTTTGTGTACTTTATGGTATATAAAACTCTTCCTGTTATAGGTGTTAAAACTTGAGATTTTAAATTCTTCCTATTAGCATTAACATTTTTTTTTTTTTAAGGGCCCTTAGAAGGCTCCTTGCTCAGCAGGGAGTCTGCTTCTCCTTCTCCCTCTGCCCCTTTACACTGCTGGTGCTCTCTCCCTCACAAATGAATGAATAAAATCTTTAAGAGGAAAAAAAAAAAAATACAGGGCCCCTAGACCAAGAAGGGTTCTTTATATACCGTAAATATAATCAATTCTAAGAAACCTCCTCCTCACCCCTTCATTTTAACATTTCTGAAATTGGGATGCATTTTACAATTAAAAAGCTGTCAGCCAGAGGAGTAGTCCTCGTACTTGTGTGAACTTGGTTGTTTTTTGCTGGGGATTTAACTTGGTTATTGCAACCTGTTAACAGGTCATTTATGGACCATTTGAGGAGAGAATAGAGTCCTGGGTTTTGCCTTAAGGCAGTTTTGGGGGGGGTGACACCTTCTGGTAAGATTAAGTTAGCACTAGCATCAAAATGTACAGAATTAGTGTCAGCAGCTTGGAAGAAAATTCTGGAAATAATGATAGAGCCTTACCTTAAAAGATACTGTGTCACCTGCAGTGGAAAGTTAACAGCACCACTTAATCGTATTCCTGCCACTTTATTTTATCAGAATCTACTCATAAGGAAATAATACAAATCCAGTTTATAGGACTTTCTGTAAGACAGCTGGTTTGGTTTTTATTATTATTATTATTTATATAATTATAAAAAAGATTTATTTATTTGAGAAAGAGTTCATGAGCACAAGCAGGGGAGGGACAGAGAGAATCTCAAGCAGACTCCCAGGATAGAGCCCAATAACCTGAGACCATGTCCCGAGTCAAAACCAAGAGTTGGATGCCAAACCAAGTGCCCCAGTTGGTTTGGATTTTTTTTTTTTTTTAAGATTTTATTTATTTATTTATTTATTTGACAGACAGAGATCACAAGTAAGCAGAGAGGCAGGCAGAGAGAGAGAGAGAGGAGGAAGCAGGCTCCCCGCTGAGCAAAGAGCCTGATGCAGGGCTTGATCCCAGGACCCTGAGATCATGACCTGAACCGAAGGCAGAGGCTCTAGCCCACTGAGCCACCTGGGTGCCCGGTTTGGATTTTTAAGATAATATCTATGTTTTGAACATAAAAAAATGTCAGGGTTGAAGGGTAAAGGTTATTTTAGTTTTAAGGAAACTAGGTAGACATGACAATAGTTTTGAAAAATCTTTGGGTGGATTTTGAATCATACAAATCATACAGAGTTTTTTGGGGAGACACCTGGGTGGCTCAGTTGGTTAAACATCTGACTCTTGATTTTGACTCAGGTCATGATCTTGAGGTCTTGGGATTGAGCCCTGTGTTGCACTCTGCGCTCAGTGGGAGTTTGCTTCTTCTTCTTCCCCTCACCTGCTTGTAAACCCTCTCCCGCTCTCAAAGAAATAAAACCTTAAAAAAAAAAACCAAACAAACCAAAACTCTCCTTCTCCCCTCTGCCTCTCTCCCCTCTTAAAAAAGGTTTTTGTTTGTTTCTGGAATTTGGATAACTTTGAATAAGAATTTTCTAGTAGATTTTATTACTTGATGATTAACACTGACATAAAGTGACCATCTAGATAAGTATGAAAAAGTATTTCCTATAATTATAAGGTAATTCTTCGTAAGAAAGCATTCTGACACAATTGGCAGGTTTTTCCTTAGTGTTACATACAAGTGGTGCATCTAACTGTATGTGGTTTGTTAGAGTCACTGAAATAGAGTATTTTTTGGTAGATTTAGGTTGTTTTTTAATGGATTGTCATGAAATTGCTTCCATAAAGTAATTGGAAAAGCCTTATATAAACTTGTAAAATATTCTGTGGGAAAAATACTGACTTTGAAAAAGTTTCTGGGAGGTTTGGATTAGAGGTCAATTTAAAGTTATTAAAAGAAAAAGAAAAAAGTTATTAAAAGATATGATGTGACATTTCTAGAAAGGGGGAGAAAAGGTAAAGACACAAAAGCAAGATAGCAGAAAACTTTTTTTAAAAGCACATGAGACCCCCTATTTGTTACCTCAGTAGGGTCATTAAGCCACTTGCAGTTAGGGTGGAGAGAAGTTACTGTTTTTCAAAGAAATCAAACTATCTTTAAGCCCTCTTGCCAGACTTTAAGGAAGGGTTCAAAGTGAGAAAGGGCATATTGTAATTCAAGTCATACTATTTTTTTGAAGTGTTATACCAGCCAATGTTATAGCATATGTTCTGGGTCTGGGCTCAGTTTTCCATACAGGACATCTTTTAATAAAGTAGGGCCCTGGGGCGCCTGGGTGGCTCAGTTGGTTAAGCGGCTGCCTTCCTCTCAGGTCATGATCCCAGCGTCCTGGGATTGAGTCCCACATCGGGCTCCTTGCTCGGCGGGGAGCCTGCTTCTCCCTCTGTGTATGTCTGTGCTCGCTCGCTCTCTCTGACAAATAAATAAATAAAATCTTTAAAAAAAAATAAAGTAGGGCCCTAACTTAGAATGACATATATTTTTTTAAGATCTTATTTATTTATTTGACAGAGATCACAAGTAGGCAGAGAGAGGGGAAGGGAAGCAGAGGCTCCCTGCCGATCAGAGCCTGATGCGGGGCTCGATCCCAGAATCCTGGGATCATGACCTGAGCCGAAGGCAGAGGCTTTAATCCACTGAGCCACCCAGGTGCCCCTAGAATGGCACTTTTAATGTTAGCCTATAGGTTGATATTTGGAGCTTAATTATATAGCTAAAATGTTATTATGAAGAGTTGGAAGAAAATGATTAATTTTATTGAACTTGTAAAATGTATAAATAAGCACATTTAAGAAGTCAACAGTGCCTACTGTTTGAGGAAAACAGATTTAAGATAGAGCTAGATGAAAATGACAGTATTGATGTTTTGTTATTTCCTATGACTAAAATTATCTATTAAAATGGGTATTTAATTTTTAAGATACTTTTTAAAAAAAATTAAAGAACTTTTATTATTTTTAAGTAATCACTACACTTAATGTGGGACTCGAACTTACCACCCTGAGGACAAGAGTTGTGTACTTCACTGACTAAGCCAGCCAGGTGCCCCTTTTTAATTTATTTTTTTAAATTTTAAGTGGGCTTCATGCCCAACACAGGGCTCAAACTCATGACTCTGAGATCGAGTCACTCTCTCTTCTGAGTGAGCCAGACAGGCACTCCAAGATGCTTTCTAAGAAAAACATTCTGAGTTTATTTAAAAAATAAGTGAAAATTAATTTTTTTTTAAAGATTTTATTTATTTGACAGAGAAAGATCACAAGTAGGCAGAGAGGCAGGCAGAGAGAGAGAGGAGGAAGCAGGCTCCCTGCCTATCAGAGAGCCCGATGTGGGACTCGATCCCAGGACCCTGAGATCATGACCTGAGCTGAAGGCAGAGGCTTAATCCACTGAGCCACCCAGGCGCCCCTGAAAATTAATTTTTAATGTATTCCAGATAGAAAATTTTGCAGGCAGGGGCGTGTGGCTGGCTTAGTCAGTGGAGCATGTGAGTCTTGATCTCAGGGTGCTGAGTTCAAGCCCCATGTTGGGTGTGGAGCCGGTATTAAAATTAAAAAATTTTTGCAGCCTTATAAAGCCAAGTAAAATGTAAATTTTTTAAAGGTGGGGGCGGGCAAAGGGGGCCAAGGGAAAAGAGAGAATCTTAAGCAAGCTCCATGCCCCAGTGTGGAACCCGATGCAGCGCTTGATCTCACAACCCTGAGATCATGAGCTGAGCTGAAACCAAGCGATGGATGCTGAACTGAGTGAACCATCCAGGTGCCCCTAAAATGTGAACTTATAAAACTAAATATGATATTTATTGAAGTTGAAAGACAGGTATATGGGATTATCGTATTATTCTTTCTACTTGCATATACTTTACTATTCAGGGGGAAAGGTAGGCAGTATTTATTCATAAGTAACTATACATGTTTTCTTCTAAATGCCTACAACTACTAAATAATGCCATCTCTTGTTTGGTCATTTAGAAGAAATTAGATTTGAATTTTTTTTTTTCTTAACAGGGCTCAATACGTTGATGCCCTCATTAAAATCAGGTTCTTAATATTAGAGGATTTAAAATGAGGCGGTAGGCAACAAACAGGTTACTGCCAGAACCATGAAGCTATTGAAAATTGTTTTTTGAAAAAGATGCTAAGGAAGATTAGCACATGGAGAAATGCTGATGGTATATTTAATGAAAAAAGCAGGACATTAACTGTAGGATATAATACCAGTTTTTACATTCTTCATACAAACACATACTGGAGAGACTTGGAAGAAAATACACTAACATGTTAACATGTTCTATTTGAATGATAGGACCATGATACGTTTTTTTCATTTTTCATTTAAATTTTTCTATTTCTGTATTTTTTTATTAAAAAGCAGGCAAAAATTAAACTAATACTTGTTTTCATTTAGAGTGCATTAGTTGTGGTATCTGGTGGCTCAGCTGGCTAAGCGTCTGCCTTTGGCTCAGGTTATGATCCCAGAGTCCTGGGATTGAGCCCTGAGTCAGGCTCCCTGTTCAGCAGGGAGTCTACTTCTCCCTCTGTCCCTCCCCCTGCTCATTCTCTCTGTCTCTGTCTGTCTCTCTCTCTCATGTGCACGTGATCTTTCTCTCAAATAAATAAATCTTAAAAAAAAAAAAAAGAGTGCATTAGTTTTTAAGCATAGTCATGATAAGGATGTTCTCTGTCTCTTTTAGGATTCAAGTATTTAAATGAGATAGAAGGAGAAGGATTATTGCTCTGGTAAGAGATGAAGGTTGAGAGAATGAGGCAAAGGAAATATTGTTAAAGGTAAATTATAGATATGAGAGAGATTGCTTATAGCTAGTAATTTACACTTAAGAGAGTGGAAAAATAAAGATCACTCTGCCTTTGTAGGCACCTTGAAGGGCAAGAAAAGGACTTACAAGTATAGATATTATATAGAAATGTTCTTGGGGCGCCAGGTGGCTCAGTTGGGTAAGCGTCTGCCTTCAGCTCAGGTCGTGATTCCAGAGTCCTAGGATCAAGCCCTGCATCAGCCTTCCTGCTCAGCAGGGAGTCTGCTTCTCTGTCTCCCTCTGTGTCTCACACCACCCCCTCTCCAAGCTCATTCTCTGTCTCTCACTCAGCCACTCTCTCAAATAAATTAAAAATCTTCAAAAAAAAAAAAAAGAAAGAAAGAAAGAAAATGTTCTTTACTCCAGCTAGCAGATCCTGACTCAGTAAAGCTTGCTTTCCACAGGTAGAGGAGGAAAGAAGACAATAGCTAGTTTTATGTATGGGCTGTTCATAAAATTCAGTTATCTAAGGAATTTCCTGTTTAGTTCTTGGCTACATTGTTTATTTTGAGTTTAGCTCTTTTAAATATTTAACTTTTTCTTTTAAAGCTGAACATGTTTATTTCCATTTTAAGCAAACTTCATCAATGGCATAAGGCAGGGATGGCAAATGAAATGGGTTTCCTATCACATGTCAACTCCTAGAGTGATTAGTTAGGAGTTTTTAGACTTTATAGAGAAGACTGCTATAATTAACAATGTCTGTTTTAGCTCCTTGGAGAAATGCTGGCTATTTGTCTTTTAGTTTATAATTCATTTTGTATGATCCTTGGAACATACTAAAGCTGTTGGTAGTGATGCAGTTAAAGTATTTAAAAAAAGGAGGGAGACTAACTATTGGATACTAAACTTACAGACTGAAATAAACAACAGCAGCAATTCTTGTGTAGACTTTACTTTTAAATTTAGTGGCCTGTAGAGGAAAATAACGATAAACTGTTTTCAGTAAAGTAGCTGCAATCCACATATGGGTATTGGGCACTTTCTAAAATGTGGCTAGTGTGAATTTTTAAATTTCACTTAGTTTTAGTTATTTTAAATATAAATTAAAAATGGAAACTGTAAAATATTTTGTTTAACATAACTCTATTGTTTTGGTAGGACTACATTTTACTTTAAGAATTGCATTGGAACATTCACGGGAGGTCATTCATGGGAGGTTTTATGATGGGCCTGTAAGTGGCACCCATTTCAACTCTGTAATTCCATTGACAATATTTAGGTTTATGACCATGTGATTAGGGAAGCTGGAAAATAAAGTATAATTCTATGCTCTAGAGGAAGGGAGACTAGATTTTAGTGCAAAGCTAGTCTTTCCTACTCTTGTGAAACAAAAGTGCATCATGTAGACTAAAAACAAAAAGGCAGATGAAACTCTACAATTTAGTGGATGACTGAAAATAACCAAGTATCACTCAAGATTAAATCTGCTTGGGCTCCGGCTCAGTGGGTTAAGCCACTGCCTTCGGCTCAGGTCATGATCTCAGGGTCCTGGGATCAAGTCCCGAAGGGCTCTCTGCTCAGCAGGGAGCCTGCTTCCCTCTCTCTCTCCGCCTGCCTCTCTGTCTACTATGATCTCTCTTTGTCAAATAAATAAAATCTTTTTTTTTTTTTAAAAGATTTTATTTATTTATTTATTTGACAGAGAGAAATCACAAGTAGGCAGAGAGGCAGACAGAGAGAGAGGAGGGAA
>PISX010023052.1:0-30514 GCA_004024625.1 Mellivora capensis
TACATTTCTTGACTTAATTTTAGCCATTCTGACTGGTGTGAGGTGGTATCTCATTGTGGTTTTGATTTGTATTTCCCTGATGCTGAGTGATGTGGAGCACTTTTTCATGTGTCTGTTGGCCATCTGGATCTCTTTGCAGAAATGTCTGTTCATGTCCCATTTCTTGATTGGATTATTTTTTCTTTGGGTGTTGAATTTGCTAAGCTCTTTATAGATTTTGGATACTAGCCCTTTATCTGATATGTCATTTGGAAATATCTTCTCCCATTCTGTTAGTTGTCTTTTGGTTTTGTTAACTGTTTCCTTTGCTGTGCAAACGTTTTTGATCTTGATGAAGTCCCAATAGTTCATTTTTGCCCTTGCTTCCCTAGCCTTTGGCGATGTTCCTAGGAAGAAGTTGCTGCAGCTGAGGTCAGAGAGGTTGCTGTCTGTGTTCTCCTCAAGGATTTTGATGGATTCCTTTCTCACAGTGAGGTCCTTCATCCGTTTTGACTCTATTTTTGTGTGTGGTGTAAGGAAATCATCCATTTTCATTTTTATTCATGTGGCTGTCCAATTTTCCCAACACCATTTGTTGAAGAGACCTTATTTTTTGCATTGGACATTCTTTCCTGCTTTGTTGAAGATTAGTTGACCATAGAGCTGAGGGTCTATTTCTGGGTCCTCGATTCTGTTCCACTGATCTATGTGTCTGTTTTTCTGCCAGTACCATACTGTCTTGATGATGGCAGCTTTGTAATAGAGCTTGAAGTCTGGAATTGTGATGCCACCAACTTTGGCTTTCTTTTTCAATATTCCTTTGGCTATTCGAGGTCTTTTCTGGTTCCATATAAATTTTAGGATGATGTGTTCCATTTCTCTGAAAAAAATATGGATGGGATTTTGATAGGGATTGCATCAAATGTGCAGATTGTTTTAGGTAGCATAGACATTTTCACAATATTTGTTCTTCCAATTCATGAGCATGGTACATTTTTCCATTTCTTTGTGTCTTCCTCAATTTCTTTCATGAGTACATTATAGTTTTCTGAGTATAGATTCTTTGCCTCTTTGGTGAGGTTTATTCTTAGGTATCTTATGGTTTTGGGTGTAATTGTAAATGGGATTGAGTCCTTAATTTTTGTTTCTTCTGTCCTGTTGTTGGTGTAAAGAAATGCAATTGTTATCTGTGCATTGATTTTATTTCCTCACATTTTACTGAATTCCTGTACAAGTTCTAGCATATTTAGAGTAGAGTGTTTTGGGTTGTCTGCATATAGTATCATATCACCTGCAAAGAGTGATAGTTGACTTCTTCCGATTTGGATGCCTTTAATTTCTTTTTGTTGTCTGATTGCTGAGGCTAGGACTTCTAGTACTATGTTGAATAGCAGTGGTGATAATGGACATCGCTGCTGTGTTCCAAACCTTAGGGTAAAATCTCTTAGTTTTTCTCCATTGAGAATGATATTTGGGGTGGGTTTTCCATAGATGGCTTTGATGATATTGAGGTATGTACCCTCTATCTCTACACTTTGAAGAGTTTTGATCAGGAAAGGATGCTATACTTTGTCAAATGTTTTTTCAGCATCTATTGAGAGGATTATATGGTTCTTGTTCTTTCTTTTATTAATGTAGTGTATCACATTGATTGATTTGCAAATGTTGAATCAACCTTGCAGGCTTGGAATAAATCTCACTTGTTTGTGATGAATAATCCTTTTAATGTACTGCTGGATCCTATTGGCTAATATTCTGTTGAGAATTTTCACATCGGTGTTTATCAATTATATTGGTCTCTAATTCTCTTTTTTAATGGGATCCTTGTCTGGTTTGGGGATCAAGATGATTCTGGCCTCATAAAATGAGTTTGGAAGTTTTCTTTCCATTTCTATTTTTGGAACAGTTTCAGAAAATAAGAATTAATTCTTCTTTAGATGTTTGGTAGAATTCCCCTGGGAAGCCCTCTGGCCCTGGGCTCTTGTTTTTTGGAAGATTTTTGATGACTGCTTTGATCTCCTTACTGGTTATGGGTCTGTTCAGGTTCTCTATTTCTTCCTGGTTCAGTTGTGGTATTTTACATGTCTCTAGGAATGCATCCATTTCTTCCAGATTATCAAATTGGCTGGTGTATATTTCCTCATAATATGTTCTTACAATTGTGTGTATTTTGTTGCTGTTAGTTGTAATCTCTCCTCTTTCATTCCTGATTTTATTTATTTGGGTCCTTTCTCTATTCTTTTTGATAAGTCTGGCCAGGGGTTTATCAATCTTATTAATTCTTTCAAAGATCCAGCTCCTAGTTTCATTGATTTGTTCTATTGTGTTTTGGTTTCTATTTCATTGATTTCTACTCTGATATTTATTTTTTCTCTTCTCCTGCTGGGTGTAGGATTACTTTGTTTTTCTTTTTCCAGCTCCTTTAGCTGTAGGGTTTGGCTGTGTATTTGAGACCTTTCTTATTTCTTGAGAAAGGCTTGTGTCACTATATATTGTCCTCTCAGGACTGCCTTTGCTGTGTTCCACAGATTTTGAACCGTTGTGTTTTCATTATCATTTGTTTCCATGAATTTTTTCAATTCTTCTTTAATTTCCTGGTTGACCCATTCATTCTTCAGAAGGATGCTGTTTAGTCTCCATGTATTTGGGTTCTTTCCAAATTTCCTTTTGTGATTGAGTTCTAGCTTCAGAGCATTGTGGTCTGAAAATATGCAGGAAATGATCCCAGTCTTTTGATAGTGGTTGAGACCTGATTTATGACCCAGAATGTGATCTATCCTGGAGAATATTCCATGTGCACTAGAGAAGAATGTGTATTCTGTTGCTTTGGGATGGAATGTTCTGAATAGATCTGTGGTATCCAGCTGTTTCAGTGTGTCATTTAAGGCCTTTATTTCCTTGTAGATCTTTTGCTTGGAATATCTGTCCAGTTCAGTGAGGGGAGTGTTAAAGTCCCCTACTATTATTGTATTATTGTCCATGTGTTTCTTTGATTTTGTTATTAATTGGCTTATATAGTTGGCTGCTCCCATGTTAGAGGTGTAGATATTTAAAATTGTTAGATCTTCTTGTTGGATAGACCCTTTGAGTATGATATAATGTCCTTCCTCATCTCTTATTATATTCTTTGGTAAAATCTAATTGATCGGATACAAGGATTGCCACCCCAGCTTTCTTTTGATGTCCATTACATGGTAAATTATTTTCTACCCCCTCACTTTAAATCTGGAAGTGTCTTTGGGTCTAAAATGTGTTTCTTGTAGGAAGCATATTGATGGGTTTTGTTTTTTTATCCATTCTGCTACCCTGTGTCTTTTGATTGGGGCATTTAGCCCATTTACATTCAGGGTACTATTGAAAGATATGAATTTAGTGCCATTGTATTGCCTGTAAGGTAACTGTTACTGTATATTGTCTCTCTTCCTTTCTGATCTACTACTTTTAGGGTTTCTCTTTGCTTAGAGGATGCCTTTCAATATTTCCTGTAGAGCGAGTTTAGTGTTTGCAAATTCTTTCAGTTTTTGTTGTTGTTGTTGTTTTTGTCCTGGAAGCTTTTTATCTCTCCTTCTATTTTCAATGATAGCCTAGCTGGATATAGTATTCTTGGCTGCATCTTTTTCTCATTTAGTTCTCTGAATAGATATTGCCAGTTCTTTCTGGTCTGCCAGGTCTCTGTTTATAAGTCCATTGCCAATCTAATATTTTTACCATCATATATTATAGCCTTCTTTTCCCGGGCTGCTTTCAGGATTTTCTCTTTATCACTAAGACTTGGAAATTTTACTATGAGATGACAGGTGTGGATTTATTCTTATTGATTTTGAGGGGGGTTCTCAAAAACCTCCTGGATTTTGATGCTAGTTTCATTTGCCATATTAGGGAAATTCTCTATAATAATTCTATCCATATACCTTCTGCTCCCCTCTCTCTTTCTTCTTCTTCTGGAATCCCAATTATTCTAATGTTGTTTCATATATGGTATCACTTATCTCTTGAATTCTCCCCTCGTTGTCCAGAAGTTGTCTCTCTTTTGCTCAGTTTCTTTATTCTCTGTCATTTGGTCTTCTATATCAGTAATTCTCTCTGTTGCCTCATTTATCCTAGCAGTAAGAACCTCCATTTTTTATTGCACCTCATTAATAGCTTTTTTGATTCAACTTGGTTAGAGATTAGTTCTTTTACTTCTCCAGAAAGGGCTTTTTTTCTCTGGACATTGTTTCTCTAATGTCTTCCATGCCTTTTTCGAGCCCGGCTAGAACCTTGAGAATCATCATTATAAACTCTAGATCTAACATATTACCAATTTCCATATTGTTTAGGTCCCTAGCCTTTGGTACTGCCTCTTGTTCTTGTTTTTTTTTTTTTTTTTTTTTTTTTTTTTTTTTTTTTTTTTTTTTTTTTTTTTTTTTTTTTTTTTTTTTTTTTTTTTTTTTTTTGTGGTGAGTTTTTCCGCCTTGTCATTTTGTCCAGATAAGAATATATGAAGGAGCAAATAAAATACTAAAAGGTGGCAAAGACCCCAGGAAAATATGCTTTAACCAATCAGAAGAGAACTGAAATCGTGGAGGGGGGGGAGAGAAAGGGGGTAAAAAGAAGTTTAGAAGAAAAAAAAATTAAAAAAAGAAAACAAATAAAGAAAAAATATAAAAAGGAAAAAAATATATATATTAGACTGATGACTAGAACAGGGTCACCCACTTAATTTTGGGAGTATTTTGGTCTCTTAGAGGAAACTACCTCCCAAAATTTTAAAGAATGGAAAACATATATAAGGATAAACACAATGAAGGGATAGAATATGACTATAAATATGAAAAAAATTTAATTTCTAAAAAAGGAGTTGATAAGGTAAGTTGGTTTGGAGAATATAGAAAAAGAAAGTGGAGATAATTTGCTCAGGCTGAAGACTCAATAAAACCCGGTGCTCAATTTAGGGTGTATTTTTATGTATTAGAAGAAGTTGTACCCCAAATTTTTTAGAAGAAGGAACCCTAAGTGTATACAAAAAATGAAGTTAGATACATTAAGGATAAAATATGACTATACTCATGAAGGTTCAAAAAAGATAATTTTTTTATGAAAGGTATTGTTAAGATAAACTAGTTAAAAACCGTTAAAAGAAAATAAAACATTAAAAGAGGAAAGGGTAAAAGTTAAAAAAAATTAGCAAAAGAAAAAAAATAAAATTAAAAAAATTAACTCACTTTGCAAGACTAAAGAATCATGGGGAGAATGCCATGAATTCCATGGTTTGCTTTCTCCACCTCTGGAATTCTGCCGTTCTCCTTGGTAAGTGAACTTGTTCTTGGCCAGATTTCTTGTTGTTTTCTGGGGGAGGGTCCTGTTGTAGTGATTCTAAAGT
The DNA here is from genome assembly GCA_004024625.1 of Mellivora capensis. Taxonomy (NCBI): domain Eukaryota; kingdom Metazoa; phylum Chordata; class Mammalia; order Carnivora; family Mustelidae; genus Mellivora; species Mellivora capensis. The sequence continues at coordinate 5,342 of PISX010023052.1, forward strand.
GTCTTTGCCAGAGGCAGAATTGTACCACCCTTACCAGGGGCTGAGCTAATCAATCCGCTTGGGTTCGTTTTCGGGAGCTTTTTCCCTGAACACCTTGCATAGAGTTCCGGAGGATGGGAATGAAAATGGCAGCCTCCCAATCTCCAGCCCAGAGGAGCTAAGAGCTTGGGTCCCCACTCCTCAGTGTGCTCTCAGAGAAAAGGGCTCAATCACTCCCATCTCCCCGGCCTCTGGCCCCGCTCAGAGGAAAGTGCTCAGTCACCCCTGTCTCCCTGGCCTCCGACTATGCTCCGAGCTCACCCAGCCTGTGACCAAGCATCTCTGTCTCTGACACACAGCTCCACCTGAAGTCTCCAAACCCCGCAGATCCCTGAGCTCTTCCAGGGAAGGGTCTTCTCGGATCTTGTGGGGACCCTATTCATAGAGCAGTGGCCTGTGCCACAGATTACGGTTCAAGGTAACCCCGAGCTGAGAGCTCACTCCTCAGCTCTGTCTCTGTAGCCAGCTTCTGTGCTCTAATACCTGTGAGCTCTGAGACACTCAGACACCCCTGATACTTCTGTGACCCCATGGGACCTGAGGCCATGCTGTCCCCACACGGCCTTCACCCCAGTTTAGCTTCTCGAGTGAAGTCCCTCAGTGGAGCAGACTTTTAAAAGTCCTGATTCATGATCTGTTGCTCCACCACTTGCCAGGAGCCAGCCCATCACCCCACGGTCTATCTTCCCGTTGCCTTGGATTCACTTCTCCACTGGTCCTACCTTTCAGAAAGTGGTTGATTTTCTGTTTCTAGGATTGTTGCTCTTCTTCTCTTTGGTCTCTTGTTGGATTAGTAGTTGTTCAGAATGGTTTGATGAGCTATCTAGCTGATCTCCTGCTACCTGATGTCGTCTCAGCCTGCTACTTCTCTGCCATCTTGACTCCTCCCCCCCTCCCCGAAGATTATTAAATCATATTTTTTAACACAAAATTGTCACCATGTATGCTTTTCTGTTGGGAACTGGTCCATAGAACTTCCCATGCTGTTATTTAGAAGCAGACCTAAGCTATGGCTTTTTCAGAATTGTTCTCATCAAGTTGAAAAAGATCAATCTCCTTACTAGCAATTGTTCTGTTAGATTTTCTATTTCTTCCTGACTCAGTTTAGATAAGTTACAAGTTTCTAGGAATTTATTCATTTATTTTTGGTTATTCAATTTCCTGGCTTATAATCACTCTTAATTAGTTATCTTCTATGATCCTTTGTATTTCCACGAATTCAAGTGTAATGTCCCCTTTTTGTTTATATATGTTTTTAGTCCTCTCTCCTATTTTCTTGGTTAATATAACTAAAATCTGTCAATTTTTTATATGTTTAAAAAAACAGCATTTAATTTCATTGGTCTTTTCCATTGTCATTTTGGTTTCTATTTTTATTTATTTTTGCTCCAAACTTTTGTTTTTGCCTGCTTGTTCATTTTGGGTTTAGTGTGTCCTTCTTTTCTAGGTCTTTGAAGTGTAATGATAGATTGTGTATCTCAGAATCATTTTTTAGTACTATATATATTTATTATTTATAATTTTAATTTATTTTTTCAGTGGTCCAAGATTCATTGTTCATGCACCACACCTAGTGCTCCATGCAATACGTGCCCTCCTCAATACCCATCACCAGGCTCACACAACTGCCCACCGTCCTTCCCTCCAAACCCTCAGATTGTTTCTCAGAGTCCACAGTCTCTCACAGCTTGTCTCCAGCTCCAATTTCCCCCAACTCACTTCTCTCCATCTACCTTGATGTTATTCCTTATGCTCCACAAGTAAGTGAAACCATATGATAATTGTCTCTCTCTTCTTGACTTATTTCTCTCAGCATAATCTCCTCCAGTCCTGTCCATGTTGAATACAAAAGTTGGGTATGCATCCTTTCTGATGAAGGCATAATAGTCCACTGTATATATGGGCCATATTTTTTCTAACCATTCATCTGTTGAATGGCATCTTGGCTCTTTCCACAGTTTGGCTACTGTGGCCACTGCTGCTATGAATACTGGGGTGCATATAACCCTTCTTTTCACTACATCTGTATATTGGGGGTAAACATCCTGTAGTGCAATTGCAGGGTCCTAGGGTAGCTCTATTTTTTTTAAGATTTTATTTGTTTATTTGACAGAGAGAGACCAAAAGCAGGCTGAGAGGCAGGTAGAGAGAGAGGGGGAAGCAGGTTCCCCACTGAACAGAGAGCCTGATGTGGGTCTCGATCCCAGGACCCTGAGATCATGACCTGAGCTGAAGGGAGAGGCTTAACCCACTGAGACTCCCAGATGCCCAGGTGGCTCTATTCTTAATTTCTTAAGAAATCTCCACACTGTTTGCTGTTCGCAAATGACAACAGACAAAGGGCTGACATTCAAGATCTATAAAGAACTCGTCAAACTCAACACTCAAACAACAGATAATTATGTCAAAAAGTGAGCAAAAGACATGAACAGACACTTTTCCAAAGAAGACACACAAATGGCTAACAGACACATAAAGAAATGTTCATCATCATTAGCCATCAGGGAGATTCAAATCAAAACCACATTGAGATACCATCTTACACCAGTTAGAATGGCCAAAATTAACAAGAGAGTAAACAACAAGTGTTGGAGAGGATGTGGAGAAAGGGGAACACTCTTACTCTGTGGGTGGGAATGGAAGCTGGTGCAGCCATTTTGGAAAACAGTGTGGAGATTCCTTAATAGCTACATTTATATCAACATGTATCTTAGAATTGATTTTGCTGCATCCCTTAAGTTGTTCAATGTGTGCTTCCATTTTTATTTGTCTTGATTTTTTCCTCTTTTATTTTTAATTTGATCTAATTGTAATTTTCATGTATTTGTGAATGTTCCAACTTTCTTCCTGTTATTAATTTCTATTTTTGTACCATTGTGGCTGGGAAAGATACTTGATGTAATTTCTATCTTCTTGAATCTGTTGAGGCATTTTTTGTGACCTAATATATAATCTATCCTAAAATGGTCTATGTACACTTGGGAAGAATATGTATTCTGGTGTTGTTGAATGGAATGTCCTGTATGTAACGGCTAGGTCCACTTGGTATATAGTATTCCTCAAACACACAGTTTCCTTACTGACTCTCTTTCTGGACTATACTATCTATTGTTGAGAGTGGGGCATTAATCTTTGGAACTATTATTATATTTTTATTCCTCCTTTTAGTTCTGTTAGTATTAGTTTTATGTATTTACATGCTGTAATGTCAGGTGCAAAATATCTACAATTGTTACACCTTCTTGATACATTTACCTTTATTATTATATAATGACCCTCTTTGTCTCTTGTGACCATGTTTAGCTTACATTCTATTTTATTTAAGTATAGGTACCCCTGATTTCTTTTGTTTACCATTTGTTTAGAATATGATTTTCCATCTCTTCACTTCCAGCTTCTCTGTGTCCTTAATGCTAAAGTGAGTCTCTTCTAGGCAGCATGTTGTTGGATCTTATTTTTCATTCATTAAACCCCTCTATGTCTTTGGCTTAGAGAATTTAATCCATTTTCATTTAAAGTCATTATTGACTGTTAAGGCTTACTACTGACATTTGTTAATTATTTTCTGACTGTAGATCCTTTCTTCCATGCCCCCTCTTTGGCTGTCTTCTTTTGTAATTTGATGACTTTTTGTGGTGGTATGCTCTGACTCCTTTATTATAATCTTCTGTGTATCTACTAATGGGTTGACTTTTGTGGCTGCCCTGAGGCTTACATAAAACTTCTTACAGTTATCCTGTTTTAAGGTAACAACAACTCTGATGGCACAGAAAACTTTGTACGTTTACTTCTCTTCTCTTCAACATTTTAGACTAGTTATGTTATAATTCACACTTTTTTAAAAATTTCTATATGTAATGTCAAATTATTATTGAGTAACTTTTCATACATTTGCTTTTCAGCTTTTAAACTAGAGCTTGATATTTATATTGCCATTACAATATTAGAGTATCTGAATTTGACAATATTTTTACTAACTTTATAGATGAGTTTTACATGTTCATATATTTTTAAGGTGTTAATTAACATCCTTTCATTTCAGATGTAGAATACCCTTCAGTATTCCTTGTAAAGAAGGTTTAATGGTGATGAACTCTGTCGGTTTTTGTTTGGGAGCCTTTATGTCTCCTTCATTTCTGAAGAATAGCTCTGCTGGGTATATTATTCCTGCTTGATAGGTTTTTTTGGAAAATATTTTTAATATAATGTCCCAATGTCTCTTGGTGTACAAAGTTTCTGCTAGGAAGACCACTGATAGTCTTTTATGCACTCTCTTGTATATAATGAGTTACTTTTCCCTTTCTGGTTTCAAAATTCTCTTTTCCTTTTGCTTTTTGACATTTTAATTATAATATTTTTCAATGTATCCCATTTGGGCTTTACTTATATGGTCCTTTGAGCCTCATGGATCCTGATATCCATTTCCCTCCCAAATTTAAGAAGGTTCTACCCATTGTTGTTTTTTTTTTTTTAAATAACCCTTTTTACCTATATCTTTTTCTTCACCATTCAAGATTTCCACCTCTATATTATTTCTGTGATGGTGTCTCATAAGTCCTGAAGGCTTTCTTCACTCTTTTTCATACTGTTTTTTTGCTTGTCCATTTAGATAATTTCAAGCAACTTGTCTCTAGTTCATGGATTCTTTCTTCTCACTCATCAAGTCTGGTACTAATACTATTGAATATTCCAATCATTACATGCTTCAGCTCTACAATTTCTGCTTTTTTTTTATTTTATGGTTTCTGTTTCATTGTTGAACTTCTCATTTTGCTTATGCATTATTTTCCCAATTTCATTTAGTTGCCTGAGTGTTCTTATACCCTGCTGTACTACTTTAAGAAGATCATTATGAACTCTATGTCAGGTCATAGATCTGCATTTCTTTAGGGTCAGTTACTGGAGTATTATTAGTTTCTCTGGTGATATCATGTTTACCTAATTCCTTGTGATCCTTGTATCCTTGTGTTTGTATCTGTGCATTTGAGTAAGGGGTTTGTTCTTCCATACTTTATATATTTGTTTGGAAAGACCTTCCCTAGTTCTGTCAGCTTGAGGTACTAGATGGGTCTACTGGTGGCATCCATGGGAAGGTGGGATTTGTTTTGGGGATCTTTGTTGGATGAGACCAGTGCCTATAATTTGAAGTGGTAGTATGTATGTGTTTGTGGGGGAGAGTGCAAGCGTGTAAGCTTTGTGGTAGGGTGGGACTGTAGGCTGTGCTCTGTGCTCAAGTGGGCTCAGTGTATGAGCTTCCTAGCTGGGCATGATGACAAGCCTTATGGAATCAGGTAGGGTTACTAGCTGAGCTCTCTGCTATTACCTCTGATTGCCAGGTTCCCATGCTGTGCTGCCTGGTAGGGCAGTGCCACTTTTTGTATTCTATTATTGGACACAGCTATGAGTATGCTGGACAATATGGGCCTCAGGTTGTGTTCCCCACCTGGATTGTGTCACTCCTTGGACTCCATATTTGGATGGAGGTAGTCGCAGGTCAGGCTTTGAAGTCAGATGACTACTCAGACTGTGCTCTGTGATCAGGCAGGTGACAAGCTGTGCCCTGACACTGGGCAGGCTGTAAGCTAGACTTTGTGATCAAGTAGACTGTTGCTGTGCTATGTGATTGGGTGACATTGCTGGCTTGTCTTTCTGGTCATGTGGGGCTTCCAGCTGTACCCTAAAACTAGGTGGCACTAGAGATTATGCTCTGCAGTTAGGAGGGTTCACTGTCTGGGCTCTCTGATCAGATGACACTTCAGGTTATGTTCTGTGATTAGATGGGGTCACTGGGTTTCCTGCCTGGGCAGTCCCTAGGCTATGTTTAGCAATTGGGCATGGCCATATGCTGAACTCTCTCCACTGCTGGATGGGATTGTAAGCTTGGCTCTATGTTTGGGTGGCCTTGTAGTCTGGGATCCAAGGCTGCTCAAGGTCACCATTCATTTTTCCTCGATATGAGGGCCAGAAATTGTGCTCAATGGTTAAGCAAAGCTTTTAGCTTGGCTCCCTGACCAGCCAGGCTGTAGGATATGCTCTGTGGCTGGCAGGGGTCTGTGGCCATGTTTCTTGAAGCGGTGCATCCTGAGCAGTTGGGTGCAATTGAGAATTTGCTTCCCTCCTTAGGGAGCCAGTAGGAAGTGCTTCATGACTACTGGATATAGACAGACCCTTTCTTAAAGAAGTGCTTGGTACAGGCCATTCTGATTAGGCTACTGCAGTGACATCTTCAGGTCAATCTCAGTAAATAGAATTTAATTTCTATTTCTAATATAAAAAATAAAAAATTGTAAATATGATGCATATAAAAAGTAAATAAAGAAAAAATGTACAACACGATGAATTATAAGGGAGTGAACACCCATGCAATATTCATAAAGATCAAGACATGGAATATTAGATTCACATAAGAGGTTTCCTGTGTCTATTTTTCAATCCCAACCTCCTTCTTTGACCTCTTGTCTACAAAAAATGACATTCTTCTTTCCTCATTCTTGATTCTTTACTTTCTATTTGTTTTTTTTTTCTTTCTTTTGCTCCTATTTTAGTGGCTATAACATTCATTATGAAACTGAATACAAGTGATGACAATAGACATCCTAGTGTCACACCTGAACTCAAAAGGAAGCATACACTGTTTACTATTAAGGCAATATTTATTTAAGTTATTGGTACTTAACTTTTTAAATTATTTATTATATTTATTTATAATAAATAAATATATTTATTATATTTATTATTATATTAAAAAACTTCTTTTTAATTCCAAATTTGTTAAGTGTTTTTTCATAGAAGATGACTAAATTTATTATGGCTCCATCAGAAAGGATGAATACCCAACTTTTGTATCAACATGGATGGGACTGGAAGAGATTATGCTGAGAGAAATAAGTCAAGCAGAGAGAGTCAATTATCATATTATTTTGTTTATTTGTGGAGCATAAGAAATAACAGAGAGGACATGGAGAGATGGAGAGGAGAAGTGAGTTGGGGGAAATTGGAGGTGGAGAGAAACCATGAGAGACTGTGGACTCTGAGAAACAAACAAAGGGTTTTGGAGGGGAGGGTGGTGGGAGTTTGGGTGAGCCTGGTGGTGGGTATTATGAAGGGCATGTATTGCATGGAGCACTGGGTGTGGTGCATAAACAATGAATTCTGAAACACTGAAAAGAAATTAAAAATAAATAAATATTTTTTTTATAAAGGAGATGATTAAATCTGACCAAACTCTTTTATTTTTCATCTGTTTAGATGGTCATATTATTTTCTTTTAATCTACTAATGAGATAAATTATACTGATCAATTTTCAAGCACTAAAGCATCCTTAAATCCCTGGAAGACACTACTTTGGTCATATTATATTTTTCATAAAATGCAAGATTCTGTTTGCCAATTTTAAGAATCTGAGGAAGTATGGGTTTATGAATCAGACTGTCTTACAATTTTCCTTTCACATGTCCATGTTGTGGTAACCTCATAAATGTATTTGGGAGTCTATCCTTTCTTTAGATTTTCTGTTTTTAACCAGGGCAGTATTCATGAGAAAGATTGTAAGCTTCCAAATGACATCATGTTCCTTAATTTAGTAACATTAATTAGTAACTGAGGCAGCGTGCTTTGCATTAACAGAGAGTTTACTATTTAGAAATTAGTGCTGGCAGTTGTTTGAGAGGTTCTATTGATAGTCCCAAGGACCTGTGACTGATCTTTGCCAAACTGATCCATTCTTACCAGAATGTATCTTTGATGTTGCCAATTATATGACAGGCTTTTAGGGTATTAAAATTATTTGGTTTCCTTTAGTGATGAGAGCTGGCTCTCCCAAAATACTCTAATGGACCAACCATTTTCTCTTGAAATAACTGTAGTTATTAGTTTCCAAATAATATATTTTCTGATGACTCCAAAATCACATTATTCATTGCTAGAGGCTGAGGGTTAAGTGGAAAACTTTTGCCAAAGATTCTAGTTTGCACACATAGGGATATTTGCTTAAAAAGTCATTTGGGCCATATTACCATTAAAGCATGTTTGGGATATAGCCTGCTCCACAGCTCTCAGAGCACGCTTTTGCTCCAGACTAAATTGAAAAATAGATTTCATTTTGGTTCCTTATGCCCAAAAGTGAATTAAGGATGGAACATGGGGGGTGTCCGGGTGGCTCAGTTGGTTAAACATCTGACTTTGGGCCACATCATAATCTCAGGATCCTGGGATAGAGCCTCAAGATGAGCTCCATGATCAGCAGGGACTCTGACTGTCCCTCTGTATCATTAGTTTTGATGTAGTCTCCTCTCATGGTTCCTCTCACACTCTGATTTCTCTCCCTTAATTTTTCCCTTCTCCTAATGCTTAGGAAACAGGAATAGAATTCAGTGATTCATCACTCAACATATAATAAATACCCAGGGCTCATCCCAAGTGCCCTCCTTAATGCCCATCACCCATTTAGCCCATCCCATCACCCATCTCCCCTCTAGGAAGCCTGTTTTTCCTCTCTATATAAGAGCACCTAATGGTTTGTCTTCCTTTCTATTTTTTAAAAAATTATTTATTTATTAGACAGACAGAGATCACAGGTAGTCAGAGAGGTAGACAGGGAGAGGGGAAAGCAGGCTCCCCACTGAGCAGAGAGACTGATGTGGGGCTCAATCCCAGGACCCTGAGATCATGACCTGAGCTGAAGGCAGAGGCTTAACCCACTGAGCCACCCAGGTGCCCCAACCTTCCTTTCTATTTTTATCTTATTTTTCTTTCCCTTCCCCAGTGTTCATCTGTTTTGTTTCTTAAATTCCACATATGAGTGAAGTCATATGATATTTGTCTGTCACTGAATGACTTATTTTGCCTAGCCTAATACACTCTAGTTCAGTCTTTGATGTTGCAAATGGCAAGATGAGCTGATGAACGAATAAAGAATAAATTTTATATATATATATATATATATATATATATATATATATATATATATATATACAGTGCAATATTAGCCATCAGAAAGAATAAAATCTTGCCATTTGGGTGATGAACCATGAGAGATTCCTTCATATTTCTGTATGTGACTGATCAATAAATATTTATATTTTGGTATTCAGAATGTTCCCAATTTTGTGCCACATTTATGCTTACAGCATCTCCAACTTTTTTTTCAAAGATTTTATTTATTTATTTGACAGACAGAGGTCACAAGTAGGCAAGAGAGGCAGGCAGGGAGAGAGAGGAGGAAGCAGGCTCTCTGAGGAGCAGAGAGCCCAATGCGGGGCTCAATCCCAGGACCCTGGGATCATGACCTGAGCCAAAAGCAGAGGCTTTAACCCACTGAGCCACCCAGGCGCCCTTCTCCAACTTTTTCTTAATGCTGTGAATGTATCAGTAATTTACATTGGAATCAGTACAAGTTGGTGGAATTCCCAGTAACAAACATAATAAGTAATAGTAGAGAGAAAGAAATAGGGATTTCTGTATAAATTCCACCTATTTCAACTATATTCTGATAAATCATGAGGATACAGATACTCTATTTCAGAGAATCTGAGAGTAGAGTTGACTAACAATAAAGACGAAAGTAGTTTTTCTTTATTATACATTTTGACTAGCATTCTTTTCTTGTTTTTAATATTTTTAATTGTGGTAAAAGATATATAACAAAATTTCCCCTTTTAATGATGAAAATATTCTTGATTTAAGAGTAGATACTTCATATGAATTGATATTCAAATATAGTCCCTTGAATAAACTCAAAGAAAATTAAGAATCAAATATATACAGTGTACTTCTGAAAGATGGTGTTGTTTAAGAAGGGATTAATTCTTGAGAACCTGGAATGGGACAAACTTTGTAAAAGTATGCTTTGGAATTCTAGAAACTTGTCAACAATATTAAATAAAGGTGATCTTTTCATATACTGACTTGTATTCCTAGTATTTGTTGGATTTGTTGAAAATTGTAACTCATTACTCCTTGAAACAATTAGTTAATAATTTATCTAATATTTCCATTACACAGCATGTGACCTTAATAATAATTATTTAATTCATTCTTGAAGGGAATTAGTAGCTACAATTTTGGAATACATATTAGCAGAATCTCTCCTTGCAGAACTTATTTATTTGATTCCTATGCCATCATGTTTAGTAATTGAAGATTTTATGGATGAAGTGGTCCTTTTCTACTTTCTCAATATTCCATGATTTTGAAAAACATTTTATCAAATTTAAGTTAATTTTCCACAATGATATTTATTTTAAAATGTTATAAAATTTTCTTTATAATTTTTTTCATAGCATTTATTACTTCCTTATTTCTTAGACTATAAATAAAAGGGTTTAATAAAGGGATCACTAGAGTATAAAAAACAGCACCAGGTATATCTTCATCATCTTCTTTAACTGAATGTGGTCGAATGTACACAAAGATAAGAGAACCATAAAATATGGAGACAGAGAGAAAGTGGGATGCACATGTAGATAAGGCTTTGCTTCTTCCCTCATTGGATTTCATCTTGAAAATAGTACAGAGAATGTAGAAGTAAGACATTAAGACACTACTGATGGTGAAGAGTTGAACTGAACCTGCAAAGATAAATATCATCAGTTCATTGATATAAGGGTCAACACAAGAGAGTCTGTATAATGGAAAAACATCACAAAAAAAGTGATTAATTTGATTTGACCCACAGAAAGTTAACCTAAAGAGAAACCCTATATGAATAATGGAATGCAGATTTCCAGCTATATATGCCCCTGTGGTCATCTGAATGCAGAGTTTCTTTGACATCATGGTGTGGTACTGTAGTGGGCTACATATGGCCACATAGCGATCATAGGCCATTGCTGCCAGGAGAAAGCAATCTGCAGTTTCAGCAAGGCAGAAAAAATAAAATTGCGCCATGCATTCATAAAGGTAAATTATTCTGTCTTTAGAAAAGGAGTTCTCTAACATTTTGGGGGTAATGGCACAGGAACAACAGGAATCCATCAGAGCCAGGTTGCCCAGAAAGATGTACATTGGTGTGTGAAGACGATGCTCCATAAAAATCAATGCCACCAGGCCAAGATTCCCCACCAAAGTGATCACATAGATAGTGAGAAACACCACAAACAGGAGGCTCCTCAACTCTGGGCGATCTGTAAATCCAATGAGGATAAATTCAGTGGTCAAGGAGAAGTTATCTTCAGTCATATTCACCTTCTCTGTTGAGATAGGAATTTTGGAGATATAAGATTAAGGGAAATTAGAGAATTGATTCCATTTACTCTACCACCAAGAACTATAACATACCTGGGAATAAACCTAACAAAATAGGTAAAGGATCTGTTGAGGAACTAGAGAATGCTCATGAAAGAAATTGAAGAAGACACAAAAAGATGGAAGAGCATTTCATGCTCATGGATCAGAAGAATAAACATCATAAGGTTGTAATTTAGAGTGTGTAAAACTTTCCTTCCAAATTTTTCTTTTTACAACAAAGAGAGAAGCTTCTTCAAACTTCTCTTAGTATCTCTGGATACAGGCACAAAATCCTCTAGGGAATAGCCATTCTCCTAAAATGTCAGTTTTATAACTGAACTCTGAAAATCAGCATTCCCATGAATATTTTTGTAATTTCAAGAAGAATGCTTACAGAGGAAAAGTTTGTCTTTATGAATTCTCATATGAATAGTGTAGAAATCTAGTATTCTCATATTTTGTTCATGGTTGACAAAAAATGTCAGTGTCAGTTTAGGTATTAAATATCCTTAAAATAAATTTACTATCAATTGTCATGTATACACATTTTTTTTAACTAAGCAAAAAGTTTTCCTCTACTCTCCCAGTGGACTTAATCCTTGAAGAGGGAATACAACAGATATGTTATTAAATTTATAACCTAGGAATTGTATGAAGATCACAAAGATTTAAGAATAGGACTTTCATCTTTAGAGGAAATTACTTGGGATATCCAAGAAAATAAGTATCTATGTATTTTCACCTCTCTCATCCCTGTTCCCGGTATTAGACCCATTTCCATAAAAACTGATTTTGTCCATACCATTATTCCTGTTGATTTTTACCCAGATCTCTAAATCCTTTCCATCTTTATGTAAAGCATATTTTACATATTATGCTACTTAAGAAAGCTTTAACTAAATGCCCCAGACCACACTGATTTTCACTTCTTGCATTCTCAAGCATATCCTATATACCCAACACAATCTAGAGTTGTTTATGAATAATACAATGGCTTTTAAAAAAATATTCATATGCAGTTTCCTAAGTAGAATTGTAGACATTTGAGTTCAGCTATGACTTTTACTTCTCATAAGAGTTATTTAATGCTATAGAGGGGAGGAAAAAAGTATTGATTCCAGTCCTAGCTTCAAAGACCTGAGATAGGTGAACTTGTCAGTATACTATCACTGATCCTTAGTGACCTCTTTGGTCTCCACAAATTGAGGCTACTTGTTTTGAAGAACACGCTACAAAGGAAATTCTTGGAAATTTATCATGAAAAGCCTTATGCATCATTTTCTTATTGGAAGTGACCCAGCTACTATTTTCCTGCTTCCTGAGAAACATATGTAATATTTTCTGAAGTATATCACAGTAGTTTGAAAGCTAATAAAAATAAGCTTGCCTGTATATTTTAGCTTTATAACACTTAGAGAAAGAGAAAAATCTTAAATCTTGATATGATTTCTGAGATGGGTTGCCTGGATGGCTAAGATATTTAAGCATCTTCCTTTGGTTCAGGTCATGATTCTCCAGGTTCTGGGACTGAGCCCCATGTCTGGCTCCCAGCTCAGTGGGAATTCTCCTTGTTCCTCTCCCTCTGCTTGAGCTCTCTCTGTCTCTCTGTCTCTCTCTCTCAAATGAATAAATTTTTAAAAAATCTTAAACTAAATATGATTTTTGAAAACAAATTTTGTTTTACCTCAAAGGCTCTCTTCTATTATTACTTAGGGATCCATTAGGATATTTTGACCATTGTGTCTAATTTTGTAAATTCTATGGTCAAAATGGGTTCATTTTTCCATACTCAAAACATCAAAATAAAAGCACAGGCTGAACGTTTCACTTTCCTGTTTTAAAGTACTAAAGATAAGCCATTTAATTATTCAGCTATGTTAGAAATAACTTTCAATGTACTTGCCTAAGTTATGTCACAGAATTAAGCTGCATTCTCTTACTTGTATGTTTTGAAGATCTACCTTATAATCAGAAAAGGTTGGCATGAACTGAGTTCAAATCTCATGATAATTTGCCATAGCATTCAGTTGTGACAGTGAGAATTGAAACCTGTGAACAATTTAAAAATGCTAAATAATTCAGATAAATCAATACTTATGGATGCTAATTGTAAAGGTAAAGATAAATCTGAATACTTCCTTACCTGAATGCTCTGAGAAGAGTTTTATAACATCACATTGCTTTTGTGTGTGTGTGATGTTACGTCTCATACAATTTCAGGTTATAAGTTTTTGTCTCAGAAACATTTGAGATTAAAAGAATGAAAATCTGGGAGATGACTAATAAGTCAGTGTCAATAATTATGGTTCTTTCAATGAAAAATTAAGCTTTTCATCAAATGCTTATGGGACTTGCCTATGATGACATCAGTGTATTTCTATGGGGAGATTCAGTTCCCAAAACATATTAACTCTGTGACATAAATTAAAGATGACCTGTGAGACAATGATGTTAAAGTAAATGACCTTTGCACAAGTCACTAAGTCATTTGATGATCATCTTGCTGATTCTTATGTAACTGACATCATTTTTAGAATTATGTTCCTTATTCTGTGCCTAAAATGTAAATGAGCTGAAGGGACCCTCAGGTTGGTTTGTACAGTTACTGGAAAGAATAATAGGGTTTATGAAAGATGATTAGCATTTAGAGAGGAGAACAAAGGTTGTGGTAGTGTTAGCTAGTCTCATCAACTCCTTCACTCTGATCTGATGTTGTTCCCATGTATTGAAAAATCTTCATGGAGACTTTGCTGTTACCCTTTAGCCACACATATGATTTACTGAGTTAATCTATGTTCTTTTCAGTTACCCCAGTTCCTTTACTTTTCTTACCCTGTTTTCACTCTTCATTCCATTAATCATCTAAATATACTGTATACTTAATAAAATTTAATTTAATAAAAATAATATACATAGAGTATGTCTATAATCCATCACTTGTTGCCTGCTGCTACCATTAGCTATGGACCTAAAAGGGAAAGGATTTCTCTGTTATGTTCTTTCCTTCATTCCAAACACCTTGAACAGTGGTACTTTGTAGTGCATAACAAATGTTTCATGAATGAGTGAAAAAATGATAGTCTACTGCTCAGGAATCTGAAATGGTCTCTAATTAGTTTCAAACAAAATACATTTTTCTTTTTTTAAGTGTTTTTTTAAATTTTGTTTTAGCTTTTTTTGGTTTTACTTATTTACTTGAAATAGAGTAAGTGAGAGAGAGAGAGAAGGAGCAGAGGGATAGGTAGAAGGAGAAGGAGAGAGAGAAGCCAACTGTCTGTTGAGCAGAGAGCTGGACATGTGGTTCTGAGGCTCCATCCCAGGACTCCAGGATCATGACCTGAGCTGAAGGCAGACACTTAACTGACTGAGGCACCCAGGCACCCCCAAATCCATTTTTCTTATTTTGGTATTCCAGATTCTCCACAGTCAACCTTTGTCTTATCTATTTCTTTCTTTTCTTCCTCTTACACCAGGGCACTTGGCCATGTGCATTCCTTCACAGCCCTACTGGCAGTTGCTTCAACTATTTCACTTTCAATGTTTCCCTCAACTAAAACTCATTCTCTCTGTCCTTCCATCTCAGTACTACTCATTCTTGAACTCAAATCAGATCTGCATGGGACTTTCCTAGGTCCTTCAAATAGAATTGATTCTTTCTTTTCTTGATTTACATGACACTTCACTGCTTCTATAATGCATTCACCACCATATCAAATGTGACTCATATGTATCTTGATTGTAAAAGTCTTGACTGCATATTAAGTCACCAATCATGTCACGCATCTTTCTGAGAAACTGACTACAAACTGAGGTAGATCCTGCTGCATTAACTGCTGACATCACCATTCTGTTTAACTTTTATCAAGTACTTTCAATATTCAAGGTATTGGAAAAGACAATGGAGAGCATGTACACAGGATGTAAGGTTGATGGGAATAATTTCCTAGTTTTTATATATGGCTTCTGACAAGATGTTCATCATCTAGTGTGCAGAAAGAAAGGCACTTACATTGCTAACCAGTGTGCAATTTAGGCCGTAATATATAAGAAGTGTAAACAACTTGTGTAAAAATATAGTGAGGGAAAGGAATGGTGACCTGGAGGAAGAAAGAAACGTTCCCCAGTGGAAGTATAATTTCAGATAACTTTATAGGATATGTAGGATAAGAATTGGGGAAGAACATGAGGAAAAGCAGTAGACTGAGGGAACCATGTATAAAAGCTCGGACTCTTAAAAGAGACAGACCAAATTTTTTAAAAAATTGGATAGTAAACTAAAAAGGCTCAAGTTTATTCATACATGATATAAGGAGACACAAGAGGTAACATAAAAGGAATAGGAAAAGGGATTGGAAAATGTCCTGTTTGATTCCTTTGCATTTTTTCTCTGCCCTACCAATTCATTAAAACCTCTCTCCAAGGCCACAACTAACTTTAAATGCCAAAAGTAAAGAATATTTAATCATTTTCCTAACCAAATGCAGTGATTGGTACTATTGAAGTCCTCTCTGCCTTCTTATGATAACCCTCTCTGCTTCTAACTTCTTGATTGCTGCATCTCAGTATTTCACACTAGGTCTTGTTTCCCTTTTTGACCCTAATGCTACTTCCTTCTGATTGTTCCTTGAACTCCCTCTATTTTTTTTAAGATTTTATTTATTTATTTGACAGACAGAGATCACAAGTAGGCAGAGAGGCAGGCAGAGGGAGAGGAGGAAGCAGGCTCCCCACTGAGCAGAGAGCCCGATGTGGGGCTCGATCCCAGGACCCCGAGATCATGACCTGAGCTGAAGGCAGAGGCCTTAACCCACTGAGCCACCCAGGCTCCCCCCTCTATTTTTATTCTAGAGTTTTCCCCATATTATCTTGTCTACTCTTGTGTTTTCAACTATCTTTCATCTACTGATGGCTTCACTAGAACATATGTTTCAAACTATTTTGGTGTACATGTATGTTTTTTTCATTAACATATAATGTATTATTTGCCCCAGGGGTACAGGTCTGTGAGTCATCAGGCTTACACATTTTAGAAAACTCACCACAGCACATACCCTCCCGAATGTCCATAACCCACTCACCCTATTCCTCACCTCCCACACCCCAGCAACCCTCTATTTGTTTCATGAGATTAAGAGTCTCTTATACTTTGTCTCCCTCCTGATCCCATCTTGTTTCATTTTTCCCTCCCTAACCCCCATGACCTGTGCCCTGCCTCTCAAATTCCTCATATCAGACAGATCATATGATAATTGTCTTTCTCTGATTGACTTTTATTGCTTTGCATAATACCCTCTAGTTCCATCCAGGTCATTGCAAATGGCATGATTCAATTTTTGGTGTTGCATTGTATTCTATTGTATACATATACCACATTTTCTTTATCCATTCATCTGCTCATGGATTTCTAGGTTCTTTCTATAGTTTGGCTATTGAAGACATTGCTGCTATAAACATTTGGGTGCATGTGCCCCTTTGGATCCTGACATTTGTATCCAAAGGTACAAATAAAGGGCCCTTGGTTGGCTCACTTGGTTAGCCATCTTCTTTGGGCTCCGGTCATGAACTCAAGGTCCTGGGATCTAGTCCTTTGTCAGGCTCCCTGCTCAGGGGGTAGTCTGCTTCACCCTCTCCTTCTGCCCCTCACCCCTACTCATGCTGTCTCTGTCAAAAATCTTTAAAAAGTCATTTAAAAATATCAACAAATAGCAACCTAAACATATTTAAAAGTTCAGACATGTCTAACCAAAGGACAGATAAATGACATGAAAGTGGTGTGAGAATTGATATTTCTTTGTTAAAAACTCTGAAGTTTTATGGGGATAAAGTGATCTTCAATAAGTAGATGAGCTATTTAATGAATACTTATAATTAAGAGCAAGGATGAGCTGGCCCAATATGCCACAGTTCATAAGTGACACAACCTGGATTGAGATGCAGGGAAAGGTTGGGAGAACTAGAGGAGAGTAAAAAGTCAGTAACCTAGGGCTAGAAAGGGAACGTTTTCAAGTTGATGAGAACATTAATGAAAAAGCCAAGGCTTAGGTCCACTTCTGGTGGCAGCATGAGAAGTTCCATGGCTCAGTTCCCAACAGAACAGCATAAATGGTGACAATTTTATGTTAAAAAAATGATTTAAAAATCGTTGGGAAGTGGGGGGCTACTGTGCTAGTGTTCTGGTGGGTTCTGCCCACGGAGGAGGTGCTGCCACAGGACCACACAACAGGGGCTAGGGCACCAAATGGTGGTGAGGAGGACTGGCTCGGTGTCCCGATGGGCCTGATGCTCTTCTGGATGAGCTGGTGGATGCATACACCCATGTACAAGGAGGAGGAGGAAGAGAGCAGCTACTACAGCTGCAAGCGCCTCTGCCTGCTCAAGAACATACTTGCATCAGTGCAGGGGGGTGTGCTGACCACTCTGGCTTTCCTCCTGGGCCCCCTGCAGATGCAGCTGAGCCTACACTATGATGAGAACTACCACCAGGTGAAGTATGGCAACATGGGGCTGCCTGACATCGACAGTAAGGTGAGGATGGAGATCAACATGGCACCTACCGCTGTATTGCTCTACACACTTGTGCTCATCAGAGGCCATGAAAGGCTTGTGCTTTGGGATCTGTGCCACATTAATCTGTGAAAGGTGAAGTGTTGTGAACACAGGGCTCACCTGAGAGCACCAGCGAGTCCATATCTATGCTATTCCATCTTAGGGACCCTGACTCCCAGATCTGGGATTGCTGCAAACCACACATTTGCTCCCGAGCTGGGAACTAGAGCTGTGGCCACTCTGCTTTCAGGCCATAGTAGTCTGGGCAAGCTCATGGTGTCTGCATCCCTCCCACTGCCCTCAGGTTTTTTTGGCACCAAGTGGACAATGTTCCTGGCTGTGGGTATTTATGTCCTCTTACAAAAAAAAAAAAAAAAAAGAAAGAAAAAGAAAAAAGTCTCTGGCTGGAAATTGTACTAGGATATGCAGCAAATGAAACATTCATTCAAGAAAATGTATTAAAATTTGGTAAGAACAATGAGAATCTACAGCATTTGAATCACAACCTGTGCCTTCCCAGCTCAGTGTGAGGAAAGGTCCACTTTATTCAGGTGCAGACAAGAACACAAAACTCCCTCCCCACATCCCCTCTACCCCCTAGTAGTTGACTGTGTTACCTCCCAGGAGGGCCACACCCAACAGCTTTTCTCACCTCTTTGCAGCTGTGTATTGTAGAAGTTAAATTCTAGGCAATTGTGATCAAGAATTTAGGGATCCCTTCTACCCAGTCCACACTCTTCTGATAGAGATTCTATCTTAGGTACGACTTCAATAGCAGGAGTATCACATGGAGAGAAGTGGGTCACTATTACTACTCCCATGTATGAAGTGGAGTCTCAGAGATTTTACCCCAAAGAGAAGAAAGGTCTTAAGAACAGGGACCTACAAAGGATCCCTCAAAGAAAGTGATTCTATTGGCAAAAGATGAGTAGTGGGAGAATGGTGGAACTATTGGTGTAACATTCAGCTGGTTTACCTAGAAAAATGCAGGATGGGAGAAAATAAGGAAGAGCTTGCCTTGAGTCAGAAAGACCCTCAAGCATTAGCCTCAAAAACCATGCTTCAAAGGGTCCCAGATTTAATTGCTTATGAATGTGGAACAACTTATTCCCCAAGGCATTAAAAAGAGAGAGAGAGAGATAGAGAGAGCGAGCATGCTCATGCTATTGCTGGGGGTTCATGGGGCCTAAGAGCTGGATGTGATCAAAGAAGGAGATAAGAGAACTTCTGATAAAGCCATGGTCATCCCAAGGGACTGTGTGCATGCTGCATCTTCTGAAGGGCAGGACAGAGGCTTTACACTGCAGAGGAAATGGACCTCACACACACACACACACACACACACACAACACACTCCATCAAGTCACTGAACAAACAAAAAAATTACAAGACCCAAGGATGAATGAGTATCCAGAGTTCTACAATATATTATCTTAAATGCCCTGTTCTCAAGAACTGAAAGTCATGATTAGGCAAAAAGTGTCACCCATCCATCAGAAAATTAACAGAAAATATAAATGGCCTGTGAGAGCAATCATATACTGGACCTAAGAGAAAAAAAAAAGTTAAAAATAATCATGATAGGGGGAGGAGTCAAGACAGTGGTGAAGTAGCAGGCTGAGACGACATCAGGTAGCAAGGGATCAACTAGATAGCTTATCAAACCATTGGGAACACCTACAAATCCAACAGGAGATCGAAGAGAAGAAGAGCAACAATTCTAGAAACAGAAAATCAACCACTTTCTGAAAGGTAGGACCGGCGGAGAAGTGAATCCAAAGGGACGAGAAGATAGACCTCGGGGGGGGAGGGGCTGGCCCCTGGCAAGTGGTGGAATAATGGAGCACAAAATCAGGACTTTTAAAAGTCTGCTCCACTGAGGGACATGGCTCCAGAGGCTAAACTGGGGTGAAGCCCACGCAGGGTCAACGTAGCCCCAGGTCCTGCGGGGTCACAGAAGGATCGGGGCTTTCTGAGTGTCACAGAGCTCACAGGTATTAGAGTGGGGAAGCCAGGTATAGAGACAGAGAGGAGGAATGAGCTCTCAACTCAGGGTTACCTTGAACCATAATCCATGGCACAGGCCACTGCTCTGTGAGTGGGGACCCCCGCAAGATCCGGGGAGACACCACCTTGGGGATCTCAGGGATCTGTGGGGTTCAGAGACTCCAGGCAGAGCTGTGTGCCAGAGACAGAGATGCTTGGTTACAGGCTGGGTGAGCTTGGAGAGCAGCCGGAGGCCAGGGAGATGGGAGTGATTGAGCGCTTTTTTCTGAGGGTGAACTGAGGAGTGGGATCCTGAGGTCTTGGCTCCTTTTGGCAGGAGATTGGGAGGCCGCCATTTTCATTCACATCCTCCGGAACTCTATGGAAAGTGTTCAGGGAACAAAAGCTCCCAAAAGCGAACCTGAGGAGATTACTTAGCCCGGCCCCTAGTAAGGGGGGTACAATTCTGCCTCGTGCAAAGACTCTTGAGAATCACTACAACAGGCCCCTCCCCTAGAAGATCAACAAGACATCCAGCAAAGACCAAGTTCATTTACCAAGGAGAAAAACAGAATTCCAGAGGAGGAGAAAGCAAAGCATGGAGTTCATGGCTTTTTCCCCATGATTCTTTAAACTTGCAGTTAATTAATTTTTTTTAATTTTATTTTTTTCTTCTGCTAAATTTTATTTAACTTTTACCCTTTCCTCTTTTAACATTTTTAACTAGTTTATCATAACAATACATTTCATAAAAAATAATAATCTTTTTTGAACCTTCATTATTATAGTCATTTTTTATCCTTCATTGTATCTAACTTTATTTTTTGTATACACATAGGATTTTTTTTCTAAAAAATTTGGGGCACAACTTCTTCTAATAGATCAAAATATACCCTAAATCTAGCCCTAGGTTTGTTCTAGTCTCTAGCCCGAGCAAATTCTCTCCACTTTCTTTTTCTTTATTCTCCCAACCAACCTACTTTATCAACACCTTTTTAGAAATTTAAAACTTAAAAAAATTCTTTTCATTGTTATAGGCATATTCCATCCCTATGTTGTGTTTACCCTTATATATATTTTTCATTCTTTAAAATTTTGGGAAGTAGTTTCTTCTAAGAGACCAAAATACTCCCAAAATTACATGGGTGACCCTGTTCTGGTCACCAGTGTAATATATATATATTTTTTTCTTTTTAATATTTTTTCATTATTTGTTTTCCTTTTTTAATTTTTTTTCTAATCTTCTTTTTATCCCATTTCTCCCCCCCCATGATTTAGGGTCTCTTCTGACTTGGTTAAAGCACATTTTCCTCAGGTCTTTGACAGCCTTTTACTATTTTATTTGCTCCTTCATATATTTTTATTTGGACAAAATGACAAGGCAGAAAAACTCATTACAAAAAAAAAAAAAAAAAAAAAAAAAAAAAAAAAAAAAAAAAAAAAAAAAAAAAAAAAAAAAAAAAAAAAAAGAACAAGAGGCAGTACCAAAGGCTAGGGACCTAAGCAATACGGATATTGGTAATATCCAATCTAGAGTTCAGAATGACAATTCTCAAGGTTCTAGCTGGGCTCAAAAAAAGGCATTGCAGATATTAGAGAAACCCTCTCCAAAGAGATGGAAGCCCTTTCTGGATAAATAAAAGAACTGAAATCTAACCAAGTTGAAATTTAAAAAGCTATTAATGAGGTGCAATAAAAAATGGAGTTTCTTACTGCTAGGATAAATGAGGCAGAAGAAAGAATTAGTGATATAGAAGACCAAATGACAGAGAATAAGGAAGCTGAGCAAAAGAGAGACAAACAAATACTGGACCATGAGGGGAGAATTTGAAAGATAAGGGACACCATAAGACAAAACAACATTAGAATAATTGGGATTCCAGAAGAAGAAGAAAGAGAGAAGGGAGCAGAAGGTATATGGAGAGAATTATTATAGAGAATTTCCCTAATATGGGAAATGATACAAGCATCAAAATCCAGGAGGTGCAGAGAATGCCCCTCAAAATCAATAAGAATAGGTCCACAAATCGTCACCTAACAGGAAAATTTAAAAGTCTTAGTGACAAAGAGAATATCCTGAAAGCAGCCAGGGAAAAGAAGTCTGTAACATACACTGGTAAAAATATTAGATTGGCAGTGGGCTTATCCACAGAGACCTGGCAGGCCAGAAAGAACTGGCATGATATATTCAAAGCATTAAACAAGAAAAACATGCATCCAAGAATACAATATCCAGCTAGGCTATCATTGAAAATAGAAGGAGAGATAAAAAGCTTCCAGGACAAACAAAAGGAATTTGCAAACACCAAACCAGCTCTATAGGAAATATTGAAAAGTGTCCTCTAAGTAAAGAGAGACTCTACAAGTAGTAGACCAGAAAGGAACAGAGACAATACACAGTAACAGTCACCTTACAAGCAACACAATGGCACTAAAATCATATCTCTCAATAGTTGCCCTGGATGTAAATGGGATAAATGCCCCAATCAAAAGACACAGGGTATCAGAATGGATAAAAAAACAAAACCCATCAATATGCTGTCTATAAGAAACTCATTTTAGACCCAAAGACACCTCCAGATTTAAAGTGAGGGGGTGGAAAACAATTTCCCATGCTAATGGACATCAGAAGAAAGCTGGGGTGGCAATCCCTATATCAGATCAATTAGATTTTAAGCCAAAGACTATAATAAGAGATGAGGTAGGACACTAGATCATACTCAAAGGGTATGTCCAACAAGAAGATCTAACAATTTTAAATATCTATCCCCTAACATAGGAGCAGCCAACTATGTAAACAACAACAAAATCAAAGAAACCCATCGACAACAATACAATAATAGTAGGGGACTTTGACACGTCTCTCACTGAAATGGACAGATCATCCAAACAAAATATCTACAAGGAAATAAAGGCCTTAAATGACACACTGAACCAGCCGGATACCACAGATCTATTCAGAACATTCCATCCCAAAGCAACAGAATACACATTCTTCTCTAGTGTACATGGAACATTCTCCAGAATAGAACACATCCTGTGTCATAAATCAGGTTTCAACCAGTATCAAAAGATTTGGATGATTCCCTGCATATTTTCAGACCACAATGCTCTGAAGCTACAACAGAATCACAAGAGGAAATTTGGAAAGAACCCAAATACATGGAGACTAAACAGCATCCTTCTAAGGAATGAAAGGGTCAACCAGGAAATTAAAAAGGAACTGAAAAGAATTCATGGAATAAATTGATAATGAAAACACAACAGTTCGAAATCTGTGGGACACAGCAAAGGCAGTCCTGAGAGGAAAATATATAGCGGTACAAGACTTTCTCAAGAAACAAGAAAGGTCTCAAATACAGAACCTAATCCTACACTTAAAGGAGCTGGACAAAGAAGAACAAAGAAAGCCTACACCAGCAGTAGAAGAGAAATAATAAAGATCAGAGCAGAAATCAATCAAATAGAAACAAACAAACAAAAAACAATAGAACAAATCAATGAAACTAGGGGCTGGTTCTTTGAGAATATTAATAAGATTGATAAACCCCTGGCCAGACTTATCAAAAAGAATAGAGAAAGGACGCAAATAAATAAAATCATGAATGAAAGAGGGAGATCAACCAACACCAAAGAAATACAAACAATTATAAGAACATATTATGAGAAACTCTACGCCAACAAATTTGACAATCTGGAAGAAATGGATGCATTCCTAGAGACCTATAAACTACCACAACTGAACCAGGAAGAAATAGAAAACTTGAACAGACCCATAACCAGCAAGGAGATTAAAGCATTCATTAAAAATCTCCAAACAAACAAAAGCCCAGGGCCAGATGGCTTCCCAGGGAAATTCTACCAAACATTTAAAGAAAAATTAATTCTTATTCTCCTGTATATGTTCCAAAAAACAGAAATGGAAGGAAAACTTCCAAACACATTTTATGAGGCCAGCATCACATTGATCCCAAAACCAGACAAGGATCCCATCAAAAAAGAGAATTACAGACCAATATCCTTGATGAACACAGATGCGAAAATTCTCACCAAAATACTAGCCAATAGGATCCACCAGTACATTAAAAAGATTATTCACCATGACCAAGTGGGATTTATTCCAGGGCTGCAAAGTTTGGTTCAACATCTGCAAATCAATCAGTGTGATACAATACAATAAAGAAAGAACAAGAATCATATGATACTCTCAATAGATGCTGAAAAAGGATTTGGCAAAGTACAGCATCCTTTACTGATCAAAACTCTTCAAAGTGTAGGAATAGAAGGTACATATCTGAATATCATCAAAGCCATCTATGAAAAACCCACCAAAAATATCATTCTCAATGGAGAAAAACTGAAAGCTTTTCCGCTAGGGTCAGGAACACGAAGGTCCATTATCACCATTGCTATTCAACATAGTACTAGAATTCCTAACCTCAGCAATCAGAAAAAAAAAAGAAATTAAACGCATCAAAATCGGCAAAGAAGTATTCAAACTATCACTCTTTGCAGATGATATGATACTTCATGTGGAAAACCCAAAAGACAACACTCCAAAACTGTTAGAACTTGTACAGGAATTCAGTAAAGTATCAGGATATAAAATCAAAGTACAAATATCAGTTCCATTTCTTTTTTTTTTTTAAGATTTTATTTATTTATTTATTTGTTTGTCAGAGAGAGAGAGAGAGAGCGCGCAGGAAGACAGAGGCACAGGGAGAAGCAGGCTCCCTGCTGAGCAAGGAGCCCGATATGGGACTCGATTCCAGGACGCTGGGATCATGACCCGAGCCCAAGGCAGCCGCTTAACCAACTGAGCCACCCAGGCGTCCCTATCAGTTCCATTTCTTTACATGAACAACAGGACAGAAGAAAGAGAAATTAAGGACTCAATACCATTTACAAGTGCACCCAAAACCATAAGATACCTAGGAATAAACCTATTCAAAGAGGCAAAGAATCTATACTCAGAAAACTCTAAAATACTTATGAAATAGAATGAGGAAGACATAAGGAAATGGAAAAATGTTCCATGCTCCTGGATTGGAAGAACAAATACTGTGAGAAAATCTATTCTACCTAAAGCTATCTACACATTTAATACAATCCCTATCAAAACTCCATCCATTTTGTTTTCAAAGAAATGGAACAAATAATCCTAAAAATTATATGAAACCAGAAAAGACCTAGAATAGCCAAAGGATATTGAAAAAGAAAGCCAAAGTTGGTGGCATCACAATTCCAGACTTCAAGCTCTATTATTACAAAGCTGTCTTCATCAAGACAGCATGGTACTGTCACAAAAACAGACACATAGATCAGTGGAACAGAATAGAGAGCCCAGAATTAGACCCTCAACGTTATGGCCAAGT
>PISX010023053.1:0-30515 GCA_004024625.1 Mellivora capensis
CATGAGAGACTATGGACTCTGAAAAACAACCTGAGGGTTTTGAAGGGGTGGGGCGTGGGAGGTTGGGGGAGCCAGGTGGTGGGTATTATGGAGGGCACGCATTGCATGGAATACTGGGTGTGTTGCAAAACCATGAATTCTGTTACGCTGAAAAGAAATGAAATTTTAAAAAAAAGTTTGTTACAAAAAAAAAAAAGAATACACTTGGTCTGAATGAAGCCTCTCCTCTGTGAAAAACAAAACAAAACAGAACAAACAAAAAAAACCAACCACAAAACAAAACATCCCTAGCTCTTAAAAATTCTACTGAGATTTAATTTAATGACAAAGATACAAAGACAATGGGTAACAATACTAATATATATTTTCATTATCTATTCTCTATGACTGTACCTTTCCCTTTGCTAATGAAGAAAGTGAGAAAAGGTGATAGATTTACACAAAAAGATCTTGCTTCCACAGACCTTTAATTTTTTTTTGTTGTTGTTTCTTTAATTCATGTGTAACAAAACTGAAAACAGTGACCCATTGTAGCATTTAATATATCAGCCTTAAGAAAAAAAGGTTGCATATAGAGGATCTGCAAAGACTCGGAAAAATTTCAAGTTACTTCTTGAAGTCAATAGAAGAAAATTTTTTGCTAATACTTTTTAATTTCCCCCTCATTTTCCTTTGGAAACTGGCAAACCATTCTACCTTTAGGTAGAGTATTCAAACTGTCAGAGAGAATTTTGAGACTATTGTTTTCTTAGTAATATGTTGTCTTTTGAGAAAGATTCCAATCTGACTAAACCATTTAGATTTGAAAAAAAAATATTTACATTATATCTTAGATTGATAGGTTTTAACATATATTGTACATTTCTAACACATAAACATACTGGGCTTAGGAGCTGTGGTTCAAAGTTAGCCATCAGTTCTTTCCCTGACAATAACATGGTCAGAAGCTACCTAGCTGCTAACAGGTCTTTTGGAACTAAAGTCAACATTCATATTGTTGCAGGCTAGTTTAAATACAAGCTTCTTAATAAGGTTAGCTTGAGAGGGAAGTGGGGAAGAAATGGTATTTCATGAAAACCTCACAAGAAATCTGTAGGTGAGGCCTAACTATACTCATCTTATAGATTTGGAGATACATAGATAGGATACATACCTTGTTGAAGGAAACAACTCCTAAATGGCACACTAGCATTTAAACTGGAATCCAAAGTCCATGATTTTGTCTTTCTCTTCTAAGCTGCATTTAGAAATAAGCTTTTCTTTTAAACTTATGGGATATATAATGTAGTGAAAGAAGTGTATATTTTATTTCTTCTTTCATTAATATATCTGAACACAAGTACATACCTAAGAGAGGTCTGAATCTAAGTCTTGCCTTGTTCATGGACAAATAGGAGAGTCATTTTCCATTCTGTCATCCTGAGGAATGGATCCATAGTGCCAGTCTACCACCATTAGTCTAATTCATACAGCTGGTAAGAATTACAAAAATAGGAGTTCAAAATCTTTCACGTTTCTGCTTTATGAAGGAGCACTGTTATTGTTCTTTAGAGATCATGAAACTGCGGCTACTATTCTAGTAAGGAAGCTAATTTAAATGAAATAAAATGGATCTTTATAAATGTAATATACTTACATTATTCCCAGTACTTCTCCACCATTTATAAAAGTTAACTATATATGTTAATGATTCAACAACTAAAAAGCTTACTTTACTCTATAATGTATAGTTTAATGCAAAAATTGGCAATGTACTCATTGATTATATAGGAAAGGCTTATTGGAATTTATCTTGGTAGCAAAACTATGTAAGTAATGAAATTTATCATAAAGTCTGTCTGGAAAGACAAGCATACACATTCATATATCATTCACTACTCTCTGTAATTAATGATGTGTGCTGCCCTCTACATATAAAATGCTTATAAAAAATGATCCTCCTGGGGAACCTGGGTGGCTCAGTGGGTTAAGCCTCTGCCTTTGGCTTGGGTCATGGTCTCGGGGTCCTGGGATTGAGCCCAGCATCGGGCTCTCTGCTCATCAGGGAGCCTGCTTACCCTCTCTCTCTCTGTCTGCCTCTTTGCCTACTAGTGATCTCTCTCTCTGTCAAATAAATAAATACAATCTTAAAAAAAAAAGAAAATATTGATAAAAACTTTATGACAATATATACTCAATGGAATGTTACTCAGTAGAATGAAATCTTGCCATCTGCAATGGCATGGAAAGAGCTAGAGTGTATAATGGTAAGTAATGTAAGTCAGTCAGAGAAAGACAAATAACATATGATTTTACACAGATGTGGCATTTAAGAAACAAAACAAATGAGCAAAGAAAATGAAAAAGAGAGAGAAGAGAAGCCAGGAAACAAACTCTTAATTATGGAGAACAAACCTATGGTTACCAGAGGGAAGGGGAGGGGAGTAGGGAGAAATAGGTAATGTGGATTAAGGAGGGCACTTGTGATGAGCACGAGCTGATGAATGGAGTTACTGAATCACTATATCATACACCTAAAACTAATAGAACACAGGATGTCAAGTATACTGGGACTTAAAATGTAACAACAACAACAAAATAACTAGGTTTAAAAAAAAAAGACCCTTATGACCAAAACATTAATTATTTGGATATTCTTCTAAGGATGACTAATCATAGACTTAAAATGAATTTCAGATGTAATTCCTTGTTCTTTGAATAGAATTAATGTCCAGAATAAAATAATATTACATTTCCTTGTTTTCATGTGCCACTACACCTTTAAAAGGAATAATACATTCAGTTCAGAGGTTTCATTTTACATTAAAATTGCTTCACACAGTGGGAGGGGCAAGATGGTGAAGTAGGAGACCCTGTTTCAACTGGTCCCCTAAAGTGAGCTAAATATCTACCAGAACACTCTGAACACCCATGAAATCAGCCCGAGATGTAAGATTATACACTTCTGGATCTCTATGGTGGCAGAAGGTAACAGTGGAGAGGTAACATGGATTGGGAATGCTCAGACGGATATTGGAGGATAAGCAGAAGAGGGAGGGAGCCACCCGAAGTGACCCGTTGGAAAGTAATACCCCAATATGAAAGTGCCCTGTGGTTGGGGACCAGCATTAGCTTGGAGTCTGGTTGAAGGGTTTCAAAAAGAGCAAAAGATCTGAAGGGGTTACTGATGGAACCCGGCGGTCACGGGCCTAAGCCACAGACCCAGGATGGCCACCGCCCGCGAACAACTGTGCCAGAGAGAGTGCAGCACAGCCTCCAGTCCACTGCTTGCACCACTGCTCAGCTGGGCGCAGTCCTGCCCACATATGAGAGCTTCTGGAGTGGGCGCCAGTTGGTGCTCTCTAGGCACACAGTCTCCTGCAATCTGCACACCTTGCGCAATAGCAGACTGTGAGCACACTCCTGCTTGCACCTGAGATAGCTTGGTGTGGGTGCCAGCTGGCGCTCTTTAGGACCCCAGTCTCCCGCCACCAGCCAAGGGTCTGGATGCTCCCAGCCCTCACCTGGGAGAACCCAGCACGACTTGTGGTCGGGATTCCTTGGCAGCAGCCATCTGCGATCTGCACAGCTGTGGGCTGTAAGCCTGAAACCCAGACAGCAGTCCTGGCAAAGGCAATCACCAGAAGTGGGCTCCATGGACCAGTATCGCTTGTGGTTTTAGTGACACGGGGGTGCAGAGACAAACGGGTGCCTTAGGTGACCACTGAGGTAGTAGCTGGGGGTGCACAACACCTGTGGGAGGTTTTGCTGTTCAGAAAGTTTGCAGAGGGGGAGTCTGTGTGTTCTGGACCACCCAGAAGGGAGCAGACTGAGGCTTCTCTCTGAGGCAGAGGTCTGGGTACAGTATGCTTTCCACTAAACCTCCAAAAAGCTGCAAAAAGCCACCAGAGATGGCTCAGGCCATGATCTCAGGGTCCTGGGATTGAGTCCTGCATCGGACTCCTTGGTCCGCAGGGAGCCTGCTTCTCTCTCTGCCTCTGCCTGCCACTCTGCTTGCTTGTGTGTGCTTGCTAGCTTGCTCTTTCTCTCTGACAAATAAATAATTAAAATCTTAAAAAAAAAAGCCACCAAAGAACAAAAACCTCTGGAGAACAAAAACCTGAAAAACCAGTCTCCACAGAGCCCTGGGGCAGGAGTAATCAACCCAAGCAAGATTGTCTGAAAAACAATGTGGCAGGCCCTTCACCCAGAAGGCAAGCCAAAAGGAAGAGAGGACAACCACCACATGGTCCCCATGAAACTGTAACACCCCAACATCAGGGGAAAATAATATATGAAGCTCCCGGTATTGCCCTAAAACCTGTATATTTCATAGATACAACTTTTATTTTTAATTTATTCTCACGATTCTAGTTCTTTTTAATTTTTTAACTTACTTACCATTAAAACTAGAGGTTTAATACAACATATTTATAACAACATTTTAACTTGAACTGTTTTCATACATATAGCTGTGTTTTTTTTATTTTTTAAAAAAATATACTTACAGATATAAGCTTCAAGGTAATCCTCTTTCCATAATCAATACTACCCCTATATATAAACCAATTTTAATCACCCTTTATCTCTGGCAAGTTGAGTCCTTTAGCAAAGATATCAAAATACACCTAGGAAGAACCAAAATAATTTTCCTCGCCCACATGGAGGATTTATAATCACCCTCCCATCTTCTTCTTCTTCTGTCAGTGTTTCTGTATATTTGTTTTTGTTCTGGTATTATATAAAACTTATCCTTGTGGTTCATTTTAGCTGGGTTCTTTTTTTTTCTTTATCATTTACTTTTGTCGGTCTTTTTGTTTGTCCGTTTTTATTTATATACCTTATAAATCTTACTTTTGGGGCTCATTCTGGCTAGGTTTTCTCTTTTCTCTCTCTCTCTCTTTTTATCCTTTTTCTTTCTTTTTGGTGGTGACTTCTAATTGCCCTGAAACATTCCGGGGTGCACCTTGCCTGGATCGTGGTTGATATATTCAGTTATCCATCCCCTCAACCAGCTTTCATCAAAATGACTAGGAGGAGGAACACCCAACAGAGGAAAAATTCAGACTGTGCCCTCTCCATCAGAACTATTGGATATGGACATAAACAGTATGTCAGAAAGGGAATTCAGGATAACAAGTACCCAGGCAATGGCTAGGTTGGAGAAAACCATTAGTGACAACATAGAATCTCGAAGGGCAGAAGTGAAAGCCTATCTGGCATAAGTTAAATTTGCTATCAATGAGATCCATTCTAATCTAAATACTCTAAAAGCTAGGGTAACTGAGGCAGAAGATAGAATTAGTGATCTAGAGGACAAAATGATAAGAGAAAAGGATCAGGAGGAGGCCTGGTACAAACAGCTTAGAAGCCATGAAAACGGATTTAGGGAAATAAATGATGCCATGAAACATTCCAACGTCAGAATTATTGGGATCCCTAAGGGGGTGGAAAAAGACAGAAGACTAGAAGATACAGGTGAACAAATTTTGGATGAAAACTTTCCCAGTCTGGGGAATGGAACCAGTGTTCATGTCCTAGAGGCAGAAAGAATATCCCACAAGATCAATGAATCTAGAAATATCTTGAGACACTTAATTGTGAGACTGATGAATCATAATTTTAGAGAAGAGCTTCTGAGGGCAGCTAGGGGAAGAGATTCCTTATGTACAGAAGAAGGTCCATCAGAATAACGTCAGACCTGTCCACAGAAACCTGGCCATCCAGAAAGACTGGCAAGACATATTCAGGGCACTACATGAGAAGAATATGCAGCTGAGAATACTTTATCCAGCAAGGCTGACATTCAAAATGGATGGAGAGATAAAGAGCTTCCAAGACCAGAAGGTTTAAAAGAGTATGTGACCACCAAGCCGGCACTACAAGAAATATTAAGGGGGGTTCTATAAAAGAAGAAAGAACCCAAGAGTGTCACAGAACAGAAATTTATGGAGATAATCTATAGAAACACGAACTTCACAGGCAACATGATATCAATAAAAACGTATCATTCAATAATCACTCTCAATGTGAACGGCCTAAATGCTGCCATAAAACGACACAGGGTTGCAGAATGGATAAAACGACAGTACCTGTCCATATGCTGTCTACAAGAGACACATTTGGAACCTAAAGATACATCGGGACTGAAAGTGAAGGAATGGAGAAGTATCATTCATGCCAAAGAAAGAAAGCTGGGGTAGCGATTCTCATATCAGATAAATTAGATTTTAAACTAAAGACTACAGTCAGAGATACAGAAGGACACTACATCATTCTTAAAGGGTTTATCCACCAAGAAGATCTTACAATTGTAAATATTTATGCCCCCAATATGGGAGCAGCCAACTACATAAGCCACGTGTTAATCAAGATAAGGACTCTTTTTGAAATGAATACATTAATAGTAGGAGATCTTACACGCCATTCTCAGCAACAGACAGATCATTGAAGCAGAAAATCAATAAAGAAACAAGAGCTTTGAATGACACATTGGAGCAGGTGGACTTCATAGATATATACAGAATATTCCATCCTAAAACAATAGAATATTCATTATTCTTGAGAGCATATGGAACTTTCTCCAGAATAGACCACATACTGGGCAACAAATCAGGGCTCAACTACTACCAAATGACTGAGATTATTCCCTGCATATTCTTAGACCACGATGCTTTGAACCTGGAACTCAACCACAAGTAAAAGTTTGGAAGAAAAGAAAGAGCACCCAAATTAATAAAATTATGAAAGAAAGGGGAGAGATCACGACTAACACCAAGGAAATAGAAATAACCATCAGAAAGTATTATCAACAGTTATATGCCAATAAATTACACAACCTAGAAGAAATGGATGCATTCCTGGAAACCTATAAACTTCCAAGACTGAATCTGGAAGAAACTGACTACCTGAATAGACCAATATCTACTAACGAGATTGAAGCAGGGATCAAAATCTCCCAAAAACCAAGAGCCCAGGACCTGACAGATTTCCTGGGGAAATTCTACCAAACATCCAAGGAAGAAATAATACCTATTCTCCTGAAGCTGTTTCAAAAAATAGAAACAGAAGGAAAACTTCTGGACTCTTTCTATGAAGCCAGCATTACCCTGATCCCCAAACCAGGCAAAGAACCCATCAAAAAGGAGAATTTCAGACCAATACCCTTGATGAATATGGATGCTAAGATTCTCAACAAGATCCTAGCTAATATGATCCAACAGTACATGAAAAAGATTATCCACCATGACCAGGTGGGATTTATCCCTGGGTTGCAAAGGTGGTTCAGCATTTGCAAATCAATCAGTGTGATAAAACAAATCAATAAGAGAAGAGAGCAGAACTACATGGTCTTCTCAATTGATGTAGAGAAAGCATTTGACAAGATACAGTATCCGTTCCTAATTAAACTGATTCAAAGTATAGGGATAGAGGGAATATTCATCAACTTCATAAAATCTACCTATGGAAAACCCACAGTGAATATCATTCTAAATGGGGAAAAGCTGACAGACTTCCCTTTGAGATCAGGAACATGACGAGGATGTCCATTCTCGCTAC
This sequence comes from Mellivora capensis, assembly GCA_004024625.1. Taxonomy (NCBI): domain Eukaryota; kingdom Metazoa; phylum Chordata; class Mammalia; order Carnivora; family Mustelidae; genus Mellivora; species Mellivora capensis. The sequence continues at coordinate 7,540 of PISX010023053.1, forward strand.
TGTTGTTCAACACAGTACTAGAAGTCCTAGCAACAGCAATCAGACAACAAAAAGATATAAAAGGTATTCAAATCGGCAAAGAAGAAGTCAAACTCTCTCTCTTTGCAGATGACATGATACTTTATATGGAAAACCCAAAAGACTCCACCTCCAAACTCCCAGAACTCATACAGCAATTCGGTAATGTGGCAGGATACAAACCAATACACAGAAATCAGCTGCTTTCTTATACACTAACAATGAAAATTTAGGAAAGGAAATTAGAGAACTAATTCCATTTACTATAGCACCAAGAACCATAAGATACCTAGGAATAAACCTAACCAAAGAGGTAAAGGATTTGTACTCAAGGAACTATAGAACATTCACGGAAGAAATTGTAGAAGACACAAAAAGATGCAAAAGCATTCCATGCTCATGGTTCAAAAGAATAAACATTGTCATACTGTCTATAGTGCCTAGAGCAGTCTATACTTCCAATGCCATCCCGATCAAAATTCTACCAGCATTTTTCAAAGTGCTGGAACAAACAATACTAAAATTTGTATGGAACCAGAAGAGACCCCTAATTGCTAAGGAAATGTTGAAAAAGAAAAACAAAACTGGGGGCATCACGGTGCCTGATTTCAAGCTTTACTACAAAGCTGTGATCACCAAGGCAGCATGTTACTGGCACAAAAACAGACACATAGACAAGTGGAATAGAGTAGAGAGCCCAGATATGGACCCGCTACTCTATGGTCAACTAATCTTCAACAAAGCAGGAAAAAATATACAGTGGAAAAAAGACAGTCTCTTGAATACATGGTGCTGGGAGATTTGGATAGCTATGTATAGAAGAATGAAACTTGACCATTCTCTTCCACCATACACAAAGATAAAGTCGAAATGGATAAAAGACCTCAACGTGAGACAGGAATCTATCAAAATCCTAGAGGAGAACATAGGCAGTAACCTCTTCAACATTGGCCACAGCAACTTCTTTCAAGACATGTCTCCAAAGGCAAAGGAAACAAAAGTGACAATGAACTTTTGGGACTTCCTCAAGATCAAAAGCTTCTGCACAGCAAAGGAAACAGTCAACAAAACAAAGAGGCAGACCACAGAATGGGAAAAGATATTCACAAAGGACACTACAGACAAAGGGCTGATATCAAGATCTATAGAGAACTCCTCAAACTCAACAACCACAAAACAGATAATCATGTCAAAAAATGGGCAGAAGACATGAACAGACACTTCTCCAAAGAAGACATACAAATGGCTAACAGATGCATGAAAAAAATGGTCATCATCATTAGGCATCAGGGAGATTCAAATCAAAACCACATTGAGATACTACCTTACAGCAGTTAGAATGGCCAAAATCAACAAGACAGGAAACAACAAGTGTTGGAGAGGATGTGGAGAAAGGGGAACCCTCTTACACTGTTGGTGGAAATGCAAGTTGGTACAGCCACTTTGGGGAAATAGTGTGGACATTCCTTAAGAGATTAAAAATAGAGCTACCCTATAACCCTGTAATTGCACTACTGGGTATTTACCCCAAAGATACAGATATAGTGAACAGAAGGGCCATCTGTACCCCAATGTTCATAGCAGCAATGGCCACAATCGCTAAACTGTGGAAGGAGCTGAGATGCCCTTTAACAGATGGAAGGATAAAGAAGATATGGTCCATATATACAATGCAATATTACACCTCTATCAGAAAGAATGAATACCCAACTTTTGTATCAACAAAAGAATGGAACAGGAGGAGATTATGCTGAGTGAAAGAAGGCAAGCAGAGAAGAGTCAATTATCTCATAGTTTCACTTACTTGTGGAGCACAAGGAATAACACGGAAGACACTGGGTGAAGGAGAGGAGATGTGATTTGGGGGAAACTGGAGGGGAAGACGAACCACGAGAGATTGTGGACTCTGAGAAACAAAGGGAGGGTATTGGAGGGGAGGGAGTTAGGGGTTGGGAGAGCCTGGTGCTGGGTATTAAGGAGGGCACATATTGTATGAAGCACTGGGTGTTTGCAAAACAATGAATTTTGGAACACTGAAAAAGTAAAATTAAATTAAAAAAACTGCTTCAGACACATAGTTATGAAGCATGATGATCATGTCCCTTGAAAATTCCACATATATAACTTAGAGCAATTATAATTTCAAATCAAATCCTTAGAAAATTTAAGTACAGACTGTCTATAATTTTCTACAATATTTAGGGACACTCACTAATAATATATGTTTCTCTAAAAATCAGATTTCTAGATGACATTGTTTGGTGTTAAAAGCAACAATATATCTTTTTTTTTTTTTTTTTCCCTAGGGAAGTTGTTTTGCATCATGTGCCTGGTAGGAAATGTGAAGATGAATCATCATTATTTCCAGAGTGAATTAATGCACAGAGGAAAAACTGTGGGTAGATAATGATGCAGGAGATAGTAACGAATAAGGGCCAAAAAATATAATTAATCGTAGGAAGAAAACAATAAGGTATTAAAATTTAGGAAGAGTCATATTAACAGAATCTGCAAAGAGTCAGTCTAATTATAAATTTAACTTGATGGTTTATTTACTGGTACCTGTACTTCAGGAAAAAAAGGAGTTGCAGCACTCAAAAATCACTGATAATGTAGTAAATATACATTTTATGTATATGAATAATATCAATAATCATGTTTGATTTTTCGTGCAGTTATAAACAAACAACAGTAAGGCAATATTCACCTAAAGTCTGTGTGTGCTGGGTACTCACTAATTGCTTCACTTATTTTTACTTTGTTTAACCTTCACTACAACTGCAAGAGACGGATACAATCATTACTCTTGTCTTACAGATGAGTTCATGTAATGTGCCTAAGGTCACATGGGTGATAAGTGGCTGGACTGAGACTGAAGCCGAGGTTCAGCTCTTAAGCACGATGGTTTTCAGTCTGAAAATCTAACTGGGTCATTTGTTTTTAAAAATTCTGGCCTTACAGGTCAAAGGGAGTAGGAGATAAGGCTTCCTTTATGGAAAGAGTAAATCACAGGAATAAAAGGACTGCATAAGGAATACTGGTCAATGGTATTGTAATAGTGTTGTGTGGTGACAGATGGTAGCTGCACACTTATGCTGTGCTTGTGCTGCACAATTATGCTCACTTGTGGTGAGCACAGCAGAATGTATAGACTTGTTCAATCACTAAGTTGTACACTTGAAATTAATGTAACATTGTGTATCAACTATATTTACATACAGAACTGAAACCAACAAGGAAATGAAATTTCAACTATTTCCAGGAAAAAAAAATCACACAAAAAATAAAGAGTACAATCACTCTGTCCTCTGTATGTGCCTCTATTATTGAATGTAATACAGATATTTCAGTATTTGCTTTCCAGCTTGTCTCTATCTCCAGAATGGAAGCTCCCTGACTGTAGGGATCGTGTGTAATTACACATAAAAAAGGCTCAGCTAATATTTATTGAATTGAATATTAAATTGTACTCTTTTTAAAGAAAAAAATTTTGGCCTTTTAAAAATGAACTATTTTTGAATGAAAAACATTTTTCAAATTTTTGTTTCTGTTCTACAGAATAATAAATTTGTGGAAAGGAACAGGTATTCTAAGCCACTGGAAGTTTAGTTACGACATAAACAATTAGTTACCAAACTTAATCATGTTCCTTATTTAAGGTACTTTACCATATTTAGGTGCTATTCAGTTAACAAAGTATCAAATCAAAGAATTTCTACAAATATTTCTCACTTGACTTAATTTCCATACCTTCCTGATGTATTCTTCAGTATGGCAAGTGCATCTGGATAGCCATCCATGTTGTAGTCTCCAATATGAAGGGTAATTGGAAGTGGTATTTCAGTTGGTCGTTGTTCATGCACAAATGGCACAAAACCCCAGAGTGTGCCCTTGTTGCTGAACTCCTGTAGGACTGGAACCCACTATGGAATAAGAGGAAAAAGATTAGATTTTACAGTTACTTTAGAAAAAAAAATTCACCATTTGCAAAACAAACAATCTATTAAAAGTCTTCATAAGCATCATCTTACTTAAACTTCTTTATCTCTACTATCTAAGGATATTATAATTTACTCTGACGAACAGAAAATTGATACTCAAGAAAAAATGAAGTCCCGTTTAAATTTCATCAGTAGTCATTTTTCCTTGAACTGGTACAATAGAGCCTTTGAAAAATTTTCACAAAATCACAGAATCTTAGGTATGAATTGATGTTGATTCCTAGAGTTGAATCTCCCTATTTTAAAGCTGTGTTGAGTGGAAATGTAATTTCAAGAATATTTTTTAAAGATTTATTTACCTATTTTAGAGAGAGAGAGAGAGAAAGAGAGAGAATAAGGGGGAAGGACAGAGGGAAAAGGAGAGAGAGAATCTCAATGAGACTCCTGCTGAGAATGAGGCCCAGCAGGAGGCTCGATCTCAAGATCCTGAGGTCATGATCTTAGTGGAAACCAAGAGTTGGACGCTGAACTGACTGAGCCACGCAGGCCCCAGCAAATGAATATTTTTTTAAATGAGAGCAAACTGTAATATCATCTAGTACTGATGTCCTTTCAGAAGGATCAGCTTAGGAAGAAAGATGACAGAATCTCCCTTGTTCCCCTGTTTTGTCTTTTATACATAATGATGACTTCAGTCAATATCTTCAGAGCCAAGAGTTCTGAAGTTCCCTGACAACACCAGCTTGAAGAAGCTCTGCCTGTCCAGGGGGATGAGCTTTGTCACCAAAACAGCTGGAATCTACTTTTAGTAAGTTCTTTATTTTTATATTGATTATAATGAAGAGAAGAGAGAGAATAAAAAGTTGATTTCAAAAAGAGCTTTTGGAAATCCATTTCTCTTTTGAGTACCCTAATCTACTCAAGCTAATGCAAAGTAAAAATCTGAAGAGAGGAAATCATACCATTAAAATTATAAATATGCCTAAAATTATTAAAAGTAGGGATACTGGCACCCTAGAGATGTTCAAACCAGCGCAGCTGGCTTGAAATGACAGCAGGCTAAACAGGTTTCTTTTAAGCAGGTGACTCTATATGGCTTCAAGTCAAACGATATTAAAAATGGTTTCTTGAAAAGGGATTAGTACATTGGGCACCCCAAACATATTCTAGGTTTTTCAAAGAAAGCATAACTTGCCAAGGAAAAAGAGAAAATATGGCTAACAATAAATACATATTTATAGGAAATAAGCTGTTTAAAAAAACCTCATTTACATCTTAGATTAATTTTTCAATCTTTCTTAAGAGCAAAAAAATATTATTTATCATCAAAATGTTTTAATGATTCACCTGATTTTGAAAAAAATAGTTGGTTTTGTTTTGGAAGAAGATGGGAAATTTCACAAAATGCCGTTATCACAAACTTCTGAAAAGGTTGACAGTATATTAGCGAGGATAAAGTGTTCTTATTATGGTAAATGTACTAAGGTCTAAAAAGTAAAAAGATTTTTTATTAATATGACATCCTTAACAGTCACCAAAGAACTGTGACATTTATCTTCCTAGAGAGAGATGACTGTATAATTTGAAAATATTTTTACAGTGGTCTGTTGCTTGAAGCCAGGCTATAATTACTATGTTTACTTATACCTATGAAACATGATTAGGTGTTACTTGACCTCATGTTTTCAGTGATTGAAAACTTAAAAAAGCTTAAGATAATAAAATTTATAGGTACAGAAGCCAAATGTTTTTAGACTATTGATTTTATGAAGATTTTTCTTCAGTATTTTACTATAAAATGTGGTTTCCTTTAAGGGCAATAATTTCTTACCCTAAAATAGAAAACAAAACTGATTAATTCCAGTACTATAATAATACTGGTTTTCTCTGGTAGTACTAACAATAAGGAAAAATTCTCAGTGTTACCATTGCCATTACCATTACTCAGTGTTATCATTGCCACAGTAATCTGCTATGACCATTGGATTCTAAACTGTTTATCCACAAACTACAGGTAAAAAATTAGCTTCAGAGAATGAAACGGATCTAGTTAGCATAAGTAAAGATAAGATTAGCCTTGACAATAGATGTGATGTTCTTCTCCATAACCTTTTGTTATAGTTACAGTGCATTTTACAATATTCCTAGCCTGTAAAATGCTAATGGGTCATTTAATTACAGGAACAAGATTGGTCTTCTTCATCAGAAATGATTATAACATTATGTGCCTTCCCTCTCAATAAATAAACACAAAAATATTCAAATTCATTTCATTAAATTAAAATGTGGAAGTCAATAATTTATATAGGGTTTCACTGTGTTCTGATTATTCAGATACTTTTTCTAATCTCTGAAGATTTTCTTTAAGAAGGTAACTGTATTGACATTAAAAAACAAGCTGATATACCTGTTTCGTTCCAGATCTTGCTAAGTAAATGATGCTTTTCTGGCAGTTTTTATCTTCACAGCCTGGCAGTAAGTGATCCATGTGTCCATCTCCATCTGCCAAAAGAAAATTTCAAGAGTCCATTAACAGCTACAAAATAAAGTGTTCTTGTATGGCAGATTACATTTCCTATTTGTTCAAAGTCTGCATCAATCTGGATAAATGAAAGAAATTGACGTATGACTTTGTTGTAAATGTGATTCAATTAAAACAATTCCTCTGGCCCTTGCCATCTATTACCTGGATTGTGTCTTGTTTTAAATTGCTCACTTTTCTGTAGTTAAATATTTATCCAATGTTTGGGAAAAAAAAACCCATTTCAGGCTTTAATGTTAAAATCGTCAATTTTTAAACAACGTGGCTTTTGACTTATTTACATAATAATCATTGCTGCTGCAGGAGAAAAGCATGTCAATAGTAACTCATTATTACATAGCTTATTTTAAATGTGTCTTTACATATAATTTATCTTCACACATGCTCTTAAATATCTTTTACATAGTATGAACTTCAAGAGTTCTAAAGCTCTCAGTACCCTGGCTTTTAAAAAGGCGTCAGTAAATTTTTACCAATAAAAAGGCAAATGAAGAGAATACAGATGTCATTTCCAGCTGACTAGATTTTGAAAAGCTGCACGATGCGAGTGCTTGAGTTGCTCAGTTGGTTAAGTGTCTGATTTTGGTTCAGGTCATGATCTTGGGGTCTTGGATTCTTTTATTTTTGGTTAAACATTTATTTATTTATTTGTCAGAGAGAGAGAGAGGGAGAACACAAGCAGGCAGAGCGGCAGGCAGAGGCAGAGAGAGAAGCAGGCTCCCTGCCAAGCAAGAAGCCCCATGCACCCCGGTACCCCGGGATCATGACCTGAGCCAAAGGCAGTGGCCTAACCAACTGAGCCACCCAGGAGTCCCAGGGTCTTGGATTTTTGTCCCACTGAGCTCCCCACCCCCATTCCTGTTCTCTCTCTTTCTCTCAAATAAATAAATAAATAAAATCTTAAAAAAAAAAAAAACACCCCACAAAACTGCACAATGTTTTGCAAAGACCTTCAGAAAAGAGGTTACTGAAGAACCTGGAATCAATTCCTCTAATGGTCTCTCCTACCTACTGCCCCTTACCTGATAAGGTTTAAGATTTTGATGTCCTAGAGTTAAACTGCTACAGTGACATGCATAGTTGAATGGTCATTTAAATTTTAAATTTTGTGTTGTTTCATTCACTCATTTGCTATATGGTTTAACATATAATTTATGTCTGAGACAAGTGCCTTCAGTTTGAAGGAGATAGTAAAGATTAGCTATAGAGAAATACTCTTTCACGTGTAGGCTTATATATTAAGGAAATATAAAATTTTAACAAGCCTATCATATCTTCAGTAATATATTCAAGGGAAAAAATTTTAGGCTGAGTGGGCTAAAAATCTAGTCAATGGAAGTTTATCGCAGCAAGGAAAAATAAAAGGTGCAGCATACTGAAAAATAAACTTTTTAAATTTAATTTCATGGTTTAGTTACTTATGACCCTTACAATTAATATCATTAGTGATAATGAACCCTACACAGAGGAGTAAAACATTAAGTAAAATATTTGAATTAATAATGAAAGTGTGGAGAACATCTGCAATATAGATTCGGACTACTGAAAAAGAAGTTGAGAGAGAGAGATGAAACTCTAGGCAGGAATTCTTGGAAAGGAAAAGGCTTTTCAAGGGCATAAACATATATCATAGTTAAAAATAAATAAAAAAAAATAGCTAGCCAAGTAAGAATGAATTAAATGCAAAATATGATTTATAAGCAGGATCTAGGAATATCACAGATTTCCTTAAAAGCCAAGCCATTTTATTGCAAATTAATGGGGGGACCAATTAGAAGACCATTACTAAGTCTCTGCCTGTCATTTTTACCCCATGGCAAAATACTCAGGTTAGATTTTGATTTACATTTTTATTTTTTCCTACTTCCTTTCTTCTAAGTAGCTTCCTATTTCCTACAAGTATTTCAACTATGACTTGGCTGATATTTAATGCTGGCAAATAGCCATCTAACAAACATACAACAAACTCGTGATAATTCCTAATCATACCTTTTAGTATAAATTATCAGCAATATTTTAGATATGGCCATAGACATGGAGAACTTTATCAGAGAATGTCTTCCTTGTGCCGTCAGTGTTATTTTTTGGTATTTTGGGGAAGTAATAGAAAAGCTGTCTGAGAGTCCAACTTCACACCCAAAGGAAATTTTAAGTACAAAGTTATTAATTCCTGAGTCTTCTTTAAGGAATGTGTCCAAGTTCAGAGACTGGTCCTTCCATCAGCATGACTTCTTCATAGTCACATTATTTCTTAGAGAGTTTGCTTAAATGAATACTAGTTGAGTAGAACCAGTCATGACAAGTCATGACAGATACACTATGAGTGTATAATGGTGAAGAATACAATGCATGCTAATAAAATATGGTGCTACTGCTTTAGTTTGTGCTAAATGGCATGCAGCTTTACTCACTATTGCATTTAGATTATCGGAACTGATGTCAACAATGTGAAAAAGGTCAACTGGATCTAAATATGATCACGCAGATAGTTTTAACCTTATGGACACCCTGAAAGAATTGCACAAGTTCCCAACCCTAGGTCTATACTTTGGACTATAATTTGAGCATTTTCACCAGAGAGGTTGTACCAATAAATAAATTATCAAATACTCTGATTTTTGCCACTCTGGTAAGTGAAAATGATATTTCATTGTGGTCTTAATTTTTAGTTTTCTTATTAAAATGTTGTTGGTCTTTTTCATGCCAATTTACAGGAGTCATTCTATATTAAGAAAACTATTCTTTTGTCTGTGATTTATTAATGTTTTTCTTTATAGCATCTAGGTTTTCATTTTAAGTTAAAAGAAAGCATCTAGGTTTTCCTTTTAAGTTAAAAGAACTCTTCTGAAATTCATAGACTTGGGGACATTATTTTTGCTTTTAGGTCTTTGATTCACCTGGAATTTATTCTAGCTTTAGCTATGAGTTATGATTCTACTGCACTTTTTTTTTTTAAAAGATTTTATTTATTTACTTATTCATTTATTTGACAGACAGAGATCACAAGTAGGCAGAGAGGCAGGCAGAGAGAGAGAGAGAGAGGAAGAAGCAGGCTCCCCGCCGAGCAGAGAGCCTGATGTGGGGCTCGATCCCAGGACCCTGGGATCATGACCTGAGCTGAAGGCAGAGGCTTTAACCCACTGGGCCACCCAGGCGCCCCTCTACTGCACTTTTTTATCCAGTTATTCCATACCACCTACTGAATGATCTAGTTTTCACGAAACTCATCACTGTATTATTTTTCTTTACCTGTAAAATGATCAAAAGGAACATAATTTAGCTACTGCAAAGGGTCATTGAGAGGATTAAATGTGGGGTAAAGAATATGGAAAATACTGTAAAATAGTAAATAACCATAATGGAGTACATTATCTCTCTATACATGCTTTATCACTATGGTATGTTGTGTGTACTCAGGACAGTGGTATACTGTGCTTAGAAGGAGGCAACAGAGTAAAAAAAGACGAGTAACTTCTAGAAGGACACACTGATTTTTCATTAGAGTTCTCACTTCCAGGACACACTTAATGCTTATAGTAGGAAACACTGAAACATTTGGTCATGGAAAATTAAAGTAACAATTTAGGATTTGATGAATGTTACTCCATAGATGGAGAAAAAAATATAAGTAGAATGGTAGAGTATTTAGATCTATAACCTGGAATTCTTGTGTTCAATAACAAAAACAAACCAGTAATTTCTGAATTATAGAGTAGAACATGTCATGACAGCTCAAATGGGGAATAAGTCAAAATGACTCCTTCCACCTTCTGGAAAATTTACTCATGGATGGCTATAGCATGAGCAAGATATAAATATCACAAGTCATACAACTAATTAATGTTAGAAAGTTCTAAATAGAATTCAAAGATTTAACTTTTAACATGGGCAACACAAGGCTGAAAGATTTCTGTATAGGGCCTTTAAAACTGAATTTTTTGCTAAAAGACCCAGAATTTAAGTAGAAGTAACATCTTCCCCATCACATTTGTCAACAGGCATGTGAGACATATGACAGATAATGAATTCACATATTAAACTACATTTTTTGTGATTCATATAAAACTGGAAATACACATGCTAAAATAAAAAACCATTTACTGAAAAAACATTTCCTTATTTCCACTGTAATATATGAAATATATCACTCTATATTTTTCAGAACACATCATTAACATACTGAAATTATTGACACAGAAATAATTTGAGTCTTAAACAAAACCTATTACAATAACCAGATTAGGCTTTCTAAGAAAATAAAACTCAGACTTTAAAAATAAATGGTGAAATATATAAAAAAAGAGGGCATGAATGAAAATATTTAATTTCTTCAGCTTTCTAAAAAAAAAGTTCATAAACCAAAGTATGACAATGGGAGACTGCTGCTATATTATTTTTAAAAATGAGGAAAAAATGAATAACATATTATCACATTAACAAGTGAAATGTATAGTTAATTTCTTTAAAATATTCATTTTAAAATGACAAAATGACAGAATTATGAATACATACATCAGTTTACTTAATTTTGTTTCAGATGTTGAATAACATACAGGTTGATTTTTAATTGTGTTCATATAAACACAGTATTAATGCAGTTATGCGATTAAAGATGAGCCTCCAAAGTGCCAGGGCCTTAACAATTTCACCAATAAGAAACATATTGTCAAAGAATATGAATATGATCAAAACAGAAAAACTATAATTCTTTAAGATGCTGCTGGTTACTATCAGACATGGTAATGCTGGAAAGAATGAGGTAGGACCAAAAATACACAAAGTGAATCAAATCTGCTTTAATATGTTTAGGCTTTGTGAGTAGAAAGTCATGAAATAGGACGTTCATGACAGATTTCTCCTGTCAATTCTATTACTTGTTTTTATTGATGATACAATATTTTTTGTCATTTCAATACCTAAATATCTATTAGGCTTTAATGTCTCCAGGATACTCATCTTCTGATGCTTTCTGTTTTGCTGAATATACTGGTTCTTTGACAACTATGTCTTGGTCGTTTTTTTCCTTACTAAAAATTTTATAAGAGTCATAGCATATTCCACTTTCTCTTCTGAGTTTTCCTTGCTCTATTATATGAACAGAGGTAAAAACCAACTGTTTCGGTGAGAAGGATGTAATAGGATAAAAAGGCCTAATTCCTGCCCAGTCACCAGTAGGAACACAATAGTGGAAATGTCTCCTAAACATTCTACATGGTAATGGTCTTGTTTATTTTACATCTGAAACTAGAAGGAGGGTATAGGGAGCAAGGTTCAACATTATTTTTAAGATTCTTATGATTAAATCTACAACTCTCTACCTATTATTTTATTATATTATCAAATAAGCTGTGAAATTATAATTCTTTTATGTTTTGTTACCAAATATGAACACTGTACATTTATTTGTATATGGATGTAGTAAAATTTTTACATAATGTTCATGTATCATTTAAAACGAGAAGAAATATTCCTATTAATAATGCATTAAGCATTTTGAATATATCTTTAAATATCAAACCATATATTATTTAAAACCACGTTGGTAACATAGTAGAAAAAAGTCTATTCTATTTGTTATATAACTGATTAGCTTACTTTAACATTCTCCTTATTTTTCATTGTGTTGAATAATATTTAAAGAGTATTATTTTCTCTATTTATTTCAGAGTGCTCCCAACATAATATGAAATTGTGTGGGGATCATTTTAAGGTTAGCTCATTTAAATGAAAGTGATTAAAATTTCCTTTCATGTCTTTAAGCCTAGTAATAAAGTAACCTATCAAGACAAATTATCAGCCAAGTCAACCTGTAATCTGAATTCTAAGATAAACAAGAAGCTGAAACAAGATCTTATTTCTTGCTTTATAAATTTATTAATGTCTATGGCAGAGGGGAAGGAAAGGTGGCTGCTAGTCTTTTCCTGTCAATACAATTCTGCATCCAAAATAAGGCCTTCACTTCAAAAGAACAAAATACATTTAAATATGAAAATCCACACTTGCAAAAAGGGCAGCAAATGACTCAAACTCTTGTTTTGATAAGAATAAGGAAGCAAACAATGATAGTACAAGTAAAATTAGTTTATTTAGTAAGATATTTATACTCAAAAAGCTTTAAATAAATGCTAATAATTTAGTATTTTATATTTGGTCAGAGAGCAAAATCAAAATGCATATGATGAAAGTTGTCCCAGAGAATTCTTGGGATATGTACACATGTTTGGGTGTAGTACAAAAGAGAGTGGATTAAGAATGGGAAAGATTTTGCTTTTAAGATTGTTTAGTTACTAAGGTACTTGGCCAACTCAGTTTTTTCAATTGTAAAATGAAAAGGTTAGATTCCATGACATTCTAAAATGCAATCCATAGGAGTTAAAATGGTGGAGAAGTAAGAGGACCCTGGGCTTTCCTTGTCCCTTGAACACAGCTGCATTGAGGTCAGATCACTTGGAACACCCAGCAAATTGATCTGAGGATTGGAAGAAGGATCTCCACAGTTGGAGGGAGACAGTGTTCCAGACGGGAGGTGCATGGAAGTGAAATGGGGGAGAGAAAAACTGGATGTGGCAGAGGGGAGGGAACCCTTTTTGCGGGGAGAGGAAAGGTAGAGAAAGAGAAAGGGGTTGAGAGAGTGTGGCATTGGGTTCACACAGGAAGAAAACCTCTCCAGAGCAAAGACTGGGGAGCCAGGAGAACTGAGTGTTGCAGTATATTTTTGCAAAGAGTGTGTGGAGTTCAATCTCTGAGGTTTTGGAAGTATGAGACTTTCACCAGAGTTTTGGTTCATACTCCTGGGGAAAAGGAGAGCTCTGTTCCAAGAGTGCATATAAACTTGTGTAGGGATCTCTTGAGTTGCACTGGGAGGGATCGTTCCCCTTCCTGGGATACAAGTGGAAAAGGGTACATTGCTTCTCAAAGTACAAAAGACCCTGTAGGCGCCAACATGTGGCCTTTCATCAGCAGGGCACAAAGGTGCGCAAGAGTGGGTGGATAACCAGGACACTGCTTTTCCTGGTGCCACACCATAGATTCCATGCACTGAGCAGGCGTGGGGTGTTTTTTTTGGGACAAAGGTCACTAGTCACAGTGCAGCAAAACTTTATTCCTGAGGAGCAAGTGTGTCAGTGCTGTGCTGGCTCCTTTAAGATTTGGAATTTTAAATCCCAGCTGTGACAAAGATAAAACCCAGGAGACTTGTGGTGTTAGACATCCCTGCTTTTCTGTGAGGGCTTCCTGAATGGCAGGGAGGGTGGTGAGGGTGGTGGTGGTGGTGGTGGTGGTGGTGGTGAGAGTCCTTGTCTGGGTTGAGAGAGTGGGGTATTGCCATTTTACCTTACCACCAACACAGTGGGACATCAGAGAGCAGCACAGCAGTCCCAGTGGAGGTGGGAACCTCTTAAGTCAAACACCATACCTCCTGTGCTTGGCAAGTGCATTTTTACTGGGGCAGGAGTGACTCTGAGACAGCACAGCAGGCCTCTCCCCCAGAAGAGCAGCAAAGGCAGCGTGCTACATGCACAGAGTTTACTGATCAGTGCTTCAAAAGATCCCTTCAGTTCTGGTGAAAATAAGACCAGGCTATATTTTAATTTTTTTCCTTATACTTTTTTCTTTTTCCTTTGGAATCAGGCTTTATAGAGTTTTGTTAGTATGCTTTTTTGTTTACTTTTCTCTCTCTCTCTTTTTTTGGATCAGGCTTCTGTTTTTCTTTTCTCCCACCACCTGCCCCCCACCATCTTTGGAATCAGGCTTACAGTTTTTTTTACTTTTTATTTTTTTCATTCCTTTTTCCTTACTCTTTATTTTGGATCAGGCTCCCCCCACCCGGGCTTATTCTAACAAACAGATCAAAGAACACCAGCATAAAGGTCCAAATACTCCTCACTACAAGCAAGGAGGAACTCTGCAGAGGACTGACCTACGGGAAAGAGCAGCCAAAACACAACAGCAGAGTGCACAGAGCATAGCATCAGAAACATTTCCTGAATGTCCAGGCCCTGGAAAAAATGTAAATCTTCTTTTAAATATGGCAGTACTCTGAGGTGCAGGAAACATAACAAGCTTTCATTACACACAAGAGAGAGAAACTTAGCCCAAATAACAATTATAGAGGAATTCTCCCCATTAGAAAGGTCAGAGGATATCAATGCCAGGGACTTGCACAAAACAGATATAAGCATATACCTCAACAAGGATTTAGAACAACGGGCTTAAGAATACTAGCTGGACTTGAAAAAAGCATAGAAGACACCAGAGAGACTCTTGGTACAAATATAAAAGACCTAAAAACTAGACAGGCTGAAATAAAAATGATATAACTGAGATGCAAAACTGGATATAATCACAAGGAGGACTGAAGTAGTGGAGGAGAGAACAGGTAATATAGAAGATAAAATTTTGGAAAATAATGAAGTGAAAAGAAGAGAGAGGGAGTGAAAAACCATTAGATCATGAATATAGACTCAGGGAACTCAGCAATTTGATAAAGTGAAATAAAATTCATATCATAGGAGTTTCAGAAGGAGAAGAGCAAGAAAAAGAAGCAGAAAGTTTATCTGGACAAATTACAGCTGATAGCTTCCCTAATCTGGGGAAGGATATGAACATAAAAATTCAGGAGGCAGAGTGAACTCCCCTAAAAATCAACAAAAACAGGTCAACACCATGGCATATCATAATGGAACTTGCAATATACAAATATAAAGAGAGAATTCTGAAAGGAGCTAGGGACAAAAGATCCTTAACCTACAAGGGGTGGACACATATGGTTAGCAGGAGACCTGTCCACAGAAAATCAGTAGGCTAGGAGAAAGTGTCATGATATAGTCAACATACTATATGGGAAAAATATGCAGCCACGAATACTCTATCCAGGCTGTCATTCAGAATAGGAGAAATAAAGAGTTTCCAAGACAAGCAAAAACTAAAGGAGTTCATGACCACTAAACCAGCTCTGCAAAAAATATTACTCTGAATGTAAATGGACTCAATGCTCCAACCAAAAGACATAGTGTATCAGAATGGATAAAAAAACAAGACCTATCTATATGCTCCTTACGAGAGACTCATTTTATACCCAACGACATCTCCAGATTGAAAGGCAGGGGATGGAGAACTATTTATCATGCTAATGGACATAGAAAGAAAGGTGGAGTAACCACATTTATATCAGACAAACCAGATTTTAAACCAAAGACTATAAAAAGCGATGAAGGAGGATACTATACCATGATAAAGGGGTCTATCCATAAAAAGATCTAACACTTGTAAATTCTTATGCCTCTAACTTGGGAGTAGCTGTACATATACATCAATCAATAACTAACTTAAAGCAACTCACTGATGACCATACAATAATACAATACAATAATAGGGGACATTAACACCCCACTCACAGCAAAAGACAGATCATGTAAGTAGAAGATGGATTTAACAGATATATTCAGAGCATTCCATCCTAAAACAGCAGAATACACTTTTTTTTCGAATGCACATGGAACCTTCACCAGAATAAATCACATACTGGGGCACAAATCAGGACTCAACCTATACAAAAAGATCAAGATCATACCATGCATATTTTCACACCAAAATTTATGAAGCTTCAAGACAACCACAAGAAAAAATTTGGAAAGACCACAAATACACGGAGCTTAAACACCATCCTACTAAGGATTGAATGGGTCAACCAGGAAATTAAAGAATCAAAAAAAAATATATGGAAGAAAGTGAAAATGAAAACACAACATTTCAAAACCTTTGAGATGCAACAAAGGCAGTCCTAAGAAGCAAATATATAGCAATACAGGCCTTGCTTCAAAAAGCAAGACAAGTCTCATATTTATATCCCAACCTTACACCTAGAGGACCTGGAAAAAGAATAGCCAAGGAAGCCTAAAACCAGTAGAAGAAGGGAAATAATAAAGACTAGAGCAGAAATCAATGGTATAGAAAAACAAAACAAAACAAAACAAAAACCCCAGGAGAACAGACCCAATGAAACTAGGAGCTGGTATATTGAAAGAATTTAAAAGACTGATAAACCTTTAGCCAGACTTACCAATCACTAATAAAACAGGTGAGATCACAATCAACACCACAGAAATACAATCATAAGAGAATATTATGAGCAATTATATGCCAACAAATTGGGCAATCTAGAGGAAATGGATAAATTCCTAGAAACATATAAACTGCCAAAAAGGAAACAGGAAGAAATAGAAAACCTGAACAGACCCATAACCAGCAAAGAAATTGAATCAATAATCAAAAGTCTCCCAATAAACAAGAGTCCAGGGAAAGATGGTTTCTCAGGGGAATTCTACCAAACATTAAAAGAAGAACCAATACTTATTCTATTGTCCACAAGGGCCAAAATATGGAAAGAGCTCAGATATCCACGGTCTGATAAATGAATATAGAAGGTGTGGTAGCTATATATAATGGAATATTACTTAGCCATCAAAAAGAAAGAATTTGCTATTTGCAAGGATGTGGATGAAACTAGAGTGCATTATGCTAACTAAAATCAGTCAGAGAAAGACAAATTCCATATGATTTCACTCATGTGGAATTTAAGAAACAAAACAGAGGGTCATAGGGGAAGGGGGTAAAAATAAAATAAGACAAAGGCAGAGAGGGAGGCAAACCATAACAGACTCCTAAATACAGGGAACAAACTGAGGGATGATGGAGGGGGGTTAGTTAGGGGATGGGGTAATTGGGTGATGGGTATTAAGGAGGACACTTGACGTAATGAGCACTGGATGTTATACACAACTGATGAATCACTAAATTCTACTGCTGAAAGTAGTAATACGCTATATATTAACTAAAATGAATTTAAATACATCTAGAAAAAAAAGATGCTTTCTACACAGTACTGTTTTACAGAAAAAAAAATGTTGAAATAAAATGCCATGCACAGGGGTGCCTGGGTAGCTCAGTCAGTTAAGGATCTGCCTTTGGCTCAGGTCATGATCCCAGGGACTTGGGATCAAACCCTGCATAGGGCTCCCTGCTCAGCAGGGAGCCTGCTTTGCCCTCTTCTTCTGCCTGCTGCTTTACCTGCTTGTGCTCTTCTCTCTTCTAAATAAATAAATAAATAAATAAAATCTTTAAAACTAATGCCATCCACAGTCCACTTTCACAAAGGCTGCAGTATAGTTTAATAGCACAGGCTCAGGTGTCACAAGGACCTGGGTTCAAAACTTAGGTATCACTTGGTAGCAGTGCAACTTTGGGCAAGTTACTTACCATTTCTTTGCCTTAGTTTTTTTATCTGTAAAGTGCATATTACCTGAACACTTCCTTGTAAATACTAAATGACGATAATCATGACATCAGTAAGCATTCACTGAGTGTTTACTATGTTCAAAAGAATCATAAATTTTACAAATATATTATTTCCTTTAATATTTATAACAAATCTTATTGTGCTATTTTCCTATATTGTTACCTCCATTTAACAGAAGAAGAAAAAAAGTTGTTAAGATTAAGTAAGTAACTTGCCCATACTAAGAGGCAGAACCAGAATACATAAAACCCAGGCAGACTGATTCTGGAGCCCCTATTCTTAGCCACTGCCCTTTGCAAAATGCTTGGCACACAGAAGCTTAAGAAATGATAGGTATTGTTCATATGATGAACACTCAAAGGAGTAAAATGCTGATACTAAAATGTCAAAGACTATTGCTTTTACATAAAGCAAGAGTCATCTCTCCCCCTAAAATAAGGAAGGACTATGGTTATTTTGTTTCTTCTGGAGAGAATGAATGAGGGTCTTACCTCCAAAAAAGGTCGAAGATGGCTCCTGCTAAAATGAACATTGATAATAACCACTTGCAACTTCTGCCTAGGCTCATCTTTCATTGAAAATGTATCCTTGGGAAATTCACATTTGAGATCCTTTTATAACTGGCAATATTTTAATTAGACATGGGTAGTTTAGAAGTATTAGTAAAGAATAAATTTCAGAAATATATGGGCTAATATAAAATATTCTTTTGGAAAATATACTCTAGTCAGGTTAATTTTGAAATTTTCATGAAAAACGTATTTTAGAGGATTTTAGTCATTTGGTTGTATAATCAATGAGCTAATTAGCACTTTTCTCAGAAGATAAACATCTTTAATTCCCTTTACAACTATGGAGTAGTTATAATTTCCATTGAGCACCATATTTTATTTAGGACAGCTATTAAACAACAAAATATGCATCTTTATTAATACTAAAGAAGTTATTAGGACATCAAGTTTTCACATCTTGGCTTCCTATTTTTAAGAAGTTCATTTTCCCACCTTATAATATTAATAAAAGATTCTTCTACATGGAATGTCTCAAACAGTGCTGGCTTGTTCTGGCTCTGACTGAGTTTTGTTTCACTGCTTGACTATGAGCCTCTTGTCAGAAGGATGGGCATAGATGAAATAAAACATTTGTAACAGTGATAATACCCACTCTCACAAGGTACTCATTTTCGAGATTAAAATCTTTATTATCCATCCTTTTCGAAGGAGAAATAGGAAATCAAACTTATAAAGTTGCTAAGTTCATAAGCAAAGTGAACTAAACAATGAATTCTATAGTAATTGTTATGTCTAAATATGTCCTTGGCATTATTAAAAGTAAAATAATCTACCTAATAAGAGG
Organism: Mellivora capensis; assembly: GCA_004024625.1. NCBI lineage: Eukaryota > Metazoa > Chordata > Mammalia > Carnivora > Mustelidae > Mellivora > Mellivora capensis. Next base: position 26,693 of record PISX010023053.1, read on the forward strand.
TATAAAGAGCCCTCATAACACTGGTGTTTAAGTCACGTATTTTCCTAATTATTAATCCCTTTATTTTAAATAAAATCAGATATGAAAGTGAGTACACTGCTTCTGTCTTCAGAGAAAAAGCATATTGCTTTGACAAAATCTGATAATCTAGATGAACAAATTCTGAGAAATGCACAAATTACCTAAACTGACTCAGGAACAAATAGAAATCTCATCAAACCTATAATAAGTAAAGACTGAATTATTAATCAGAAACTTTTCAAGTAAAAAAAAAAATCAAAGCAGATAGCTTCTCCGGTGAATTTTACTAATATTTACAGAATTAACACCAAATTCGCAAAGCTCTTCAAAACAATAAGAGGAGAGGGAACACTTTCAAGTTCACTGTATGAGGCCAGAAGTACCCTGGTATCAAAGTCAGATAAAGACATCAAAAGAATGTTACAGATCAATATTTTTTATGATTAGTGTTACAGAATTCCTTAACAAAATACCAAGAAACGAAATCCAAAAGCGCATTAAAATGATTACACACCACGAGTAAGTGGGATTTATGTTAGGAATGAAAGGGTGACACAACATAAGAAAATCAGTTAAGGCAACACATCATAGTGATAAAACAAAGAATGAAGACCCACACGATCATTTCATGTGACACAGAAAAGGCGTCTTACAAAATCCAACACTCTTGATAAACTTTCTCAAAAATCTGAATAGAAGGGAACTTTCTTAACTTGATAAAGGGCATTTAAGAAAACCCAGAGCTAACATCATACTCAATGGTAAAAGCTTTTCCCCTAAATTCAGGAACAAGACAAGGATGCCCACTTTCACCACTGGTATTCAACACAGTACTGGAACTTTTAGCCAGAGCAATTAAATAAGAAAAGAAATTAATGGTATTCAAATTCAAAAGGAGGAAATAAAACTATCTCTATTTCCAGATACGAAACTATATGGAGAAAACCCAAAAGGATCTACAAGAAAACTATGGTATATAACAATGAATGAATGAATTTAAGGAAGCTGCAGGGCACAAGATCGACTCAGAAAAACTGGCTGTTTTTCTATACACCAACAATAAGTAATAATAACAACAACAGGCAACAAAAGCAGAAACAAGCAAGTGGGACTACATCAAATTAAGAAGCTTCTGTACAGCAAAGGAAACCATCAGCAAAATGAAAATGCGGCAGACAGAATAAAAAAAAATTGTAAGTCATATTTTTTAAAAAGATTTTATTTATTTATTTGACAGAGATCACAAATAGGCAGAGAGAGAGGAGGAAGCAGGCTCCCCACCGAGCAGAGAGCCCAATGTGGGGCTCAATCTCAGCACCCTGGGATCATGACCTGAGCCGAAGGCAGAGGCTTAGCCCACTGAGCCACCCAGGCACCCCTGTAAGTCATATTTAACCACGAATTAAAACAAAAGTAGATTAGCGGTTGTCTGGGGCTGGGGGTATCAGTGCAGACTACCTATGGGCATGAGTTCCAAAATTGGGATTGTGGTCATGCTTGCACAACTGTATCACACTTCACTAAAACTCCCTGAACTCTACACTTATAATTAAAATGGAAGACTTTCATGGCATGCAGGTTAAACCACAAATTGTTAAAAATTTAAAATAATTTAAGCAGACTCCTCTCAAAGGAATTATTCATTAAATATTTACTAAGTGCTTACTGTGTGGCAACCACTATTCTAGACACTGAAATATCAATATGAAAGTTATTCTCTGTCTCTAAAAATATTCCTGGGGAAGTTGGGGAAACACAAGTAAATAAATACCTGCAAGGTGGTCAAACAGAGAAGGTACAGCAGGATCAACTTGGAATTGGCAAGTCACTCTAACTTGAAACTCCATCTGATATCATCACCTTATCAATCCAACAAACACTTTTAGAGAGTCTATTATGTGTTAGGTATGGTGACTGGTTTGTTGAGAATAATTATTAGGACCTGAAAAGTGAGTAGGGATTAGGAAGGTAAAAGAGGAGGAAGGGGATTCTAGGCAAAGGAAAGCCCACATACAAAGGCTTGGAGATGAAATAGTAAAAGGAATATGATATAGTTGGGGAACTGTACATAGATCAGTGTGTTAGTAAAGTCTTCCTATAGTTAAGTAAAGAGAAATCAGACCTAAAAGAGCCTGGTGTGCTACAGTGAACACTGAACCTTACTCTAAGGGCACATGGAGCTGTTTAAGGACTTTACTTTTATTTATTCTATTTTATAAAATTTATTCATTTTGGAACACCTGGGAGGATCAACCAGTTAAACATCTGACTCTTGATTTTGGCTCAGGTCATGATCTCAGGGTTGTGATATCAAGCCTTGTGTCAGGCTCCAGGCCCAGTGTGGAACCTGTTTGAGATTCTCTTTCTCCCTCTTCCTCTAACCCCTCACTCCCTGCTTGTGCATTTTCTCTCTCTCTATCTCATAAAACAAACAAACAAATAAATAAAAAATATTTTATTTGTATAAGGATTTCAGATTTATTTTTTGTAGAAGTAGCACTACAGGATGGAGAATGGTTGGGAGAGGCACAAGAATAGAGTTGGAAGATCAGTAATCTTTCAGTAAGCTAGGAGAGAGATGAGTTTAAAAAAATGTATCTGCTTAAAAGGATAGTTTAAAGAAATATGGAGGAAGTAAGATACTATGTACTCTTGGTGGTTTGAGAAATATGGGGTAGTGAATAGGAAGTAAAACCTTAGGTAGATATTCTAGGAGCAGCAGAGGAGAAAAGAGAAAGGCTTTAAAGAATGATGACTGTTTCAATCTCCTTACTGGTTATGGGTCTGTTCAGGTTTTCTATTTCCTCCTGGCTCAGTTGTGGTAGTTTAAATGTCTCTAGGAATGCATCCATTTCTTCCAGATTGTCCAATTTGTTGGCGTAGAGTTGCTCATAGTATGTTCTTATAATTGTTTGTATTTCTTTGGTGTTGGTTGTGATTTCTTCTCTTTCATTCATGATTTTGTTTATTTGGGTCCTTTCAATTTTCTTTTTGATAAGTCTGGCCAGGGGTTTATCAATCTTATTAATTCTTTCAAAGAACCAGCTCCTAGTTTCGTTGATTTGTTCTATTGTTTTTTTGGTTTCTATTTTGTTGATTTCTGCTCTGATCTTTATGATTTCTCTTCTCCTGCTGGGTTTAGGCTTTCTTTCCTGGTCTTTCTCCAGCTCCTTTAGATGTAGCGTTAAGTTGTGTATTTGAGACCTTTCTTGTTTCTTGAGAAAGGCTTGTACCGCTATATATTTTCCTCTCAGGACTGCCTTTGCTGTGTCCCACAGATTTTGAACCGTTGTGTGTTCATTATCATTTGTTTCCACGAATTGTTTTCAATTCTTCTTTAATTTCCTGGTTGACCCATTCATTCTTTAGAAGAATGCTGTTTAGCCTCCATGTATTTGGGTTCTTTCCAAATTTCCTCTTGTGATTGAATTCTAGTTTCAGAGCATTGTGGTCTGAAAATATGCAAGGAATGATCCCAATCTTTTGATACCGGTTGAGGCCTGATTTATGACCCAGGATGTGGTCTATTCTGGAGAATGTTCCATGTGCACTAGAGAAGAATGTGTATTCTGTTGCTTTGGGATGAAATGTTCTGAATATACGTGTGATGTCCATCTGGTCCAGTGTGTCATTTAAGGCCTTTATTTCCTTGTTGATCTTTTGCTTGGATGATCTGTCCATTTCAGTAAGGGGCGTGTTAAAGTCCCCTACTATTATTGTATTGTTGTTGATATGTTTCTTTGATTTTGTTATTAATTGGTTTATATAGTTGGCTGCTCCCACGTTAGGGGCATAGATATTT
>PISX010023054.1:5184-30578 GCA_004024625.1 Mellivora capensis
AGGGAACATTCCTGAACTTCATAAAATCTATCTATGAAAGACCCACAGCAAACATCATCCTCAATGGGAAGAAGCTCACAGCCTTCCCATTGAGATCAGGAACATGACAAGGATGCCCACTCTCACCACTCTTGTTCAACATAGTATTAGAAGTCCTAGCAACAGCAATCAGACAACAAAGAGAAATAAAAGGTATCCAGATTGGCAAGGAAGAAGTCAAACTCTCTCTCTTCGCAGATGACATGATACTTTATTATGGAAAACCGAAAAGACTCCACCCCCAAACTACTAGAACTCATATAGCAATTCAGTAATGTGGCAGGATACAAAGTCAATGTACAGAAATCAGTGGCTTTCTTATACACTAACAATGAAAATACAGAAAGGGAAATTAGAGAATCGATTCCATTTACTATAGCACCAAGAACCATAAGATACCTGGGAATAAACCTAACCAAAGAGGTAAAGCATCTGTACTCAAGGAACTACAAAAATTTCATTACATATTTTCTTCCACTACATCACTTCATATGGTCCCTTCTCTTTTCAATCTTCTGCTTCCTTTCCAATTTGTAGTCTCCTCTGAGTGACTTTTCCTCTTATTTTAGTGAGAAAATATGTGCCATGGAAGAGAGCTTCCATATGCAATTACCTCCCATCAACCACTTCCATTATATCTAAGTTACTCTGCTTTTCTTCTTGTTACTTTGGGAGCACTGTCTATGCTCCTGTTGAAAAGCCAGATTCTTAGCTTCATTACTGGTTCACTCTCTTGGCTCCTAAAAATTATTCCCCCTTTATATTGAATTGTATTTATTCTTTTATCTGTCATCCCCATAGGTTACTAGCATGCCTAATGTTTCCTAATGTGCTATTCCCCCACCCAAATTATCCTGACTGTAGTTAGTCTTTTCTCTTTTGCTTCACAGAAAAACTAATTGCAAGAGTTGTCTCTACTCAATACCAATTCCTCTCATCTAGTTCTTTCTTAAACCACTTCAGTCATGATTTCTCCCTTACTTCTTCACGGAAACTACTCTTATCAAGGTCAACAATCAGCTGAATATGACCAAATGAGAAGATCAATTTTCACTTCATATTTTACTTGAACTCTCATCAACGTTGGTCACAGTCGATTACTCCCACTCCTTCTTGAAACATTTTCTTTCTTTGACTTCAAGGACCTTTCTTGGTCCTAGTTCTGCTTCTGCCTCACTGGCTACATCCTCACAGCCTCCTGTGTATTCTTATATTCCTGAATGGCAAGGCTGGCAGTGCCCCAGGCTCATGCTTTATTCACTTTTTTCTACCCATGCTCTTTCCGTGGGTGAACCCATCTAGTCATTGGGCTTTAAATAACACTTACATGATAACTACTCCCAAACTGTCTCTTTTACCTAGACTTCTTTCTTAAACTTCAGATTTATATATCCAACTACCCAGACAACATTTTCTCTCGGCTATCTGACACGCAAAACACATTTAATAAATCCAAATTTGAAATTCCCTGCTCAAATATAGTAAACCAGTTTGTCATGACATTTGAGCCAAATTGTTGATTTCTCTCTTCCTTTCATACCTTGAATCTAATAAAACAACGAATTAGGTCAGCAAGAACTTCAAAATATTAAGAATCTACCTTCTTACCACACCAACTCTGTGGTTGAAGCCATCATTATCTTCTTGCCTACATCATAAGAAAAACCTCTTCTTAACTAACCTCCTAAGCCCCACCCTTTATTTTTCTCATTATCATAGTCAAGGTGGTCATTTCTATTTATTTTTTTAATTAATTATTTATTTGACAGACTGAGAGAGAGAGAGAGAGAGCACAAGTAGGAGGAATAGCAGACAGAGGGAAAAGCGAGACTCCATCCCAGGACTGTGGGATCATGGCCTGAGCCAAAGTCAGACACTTAATGGACTGAGCCACCCAGGTGCACCCCAGAGTGGTCATTTTAAACATAAGCAGATCACTTATGGTTAGATGTCACCTCTCTGCTAAGAGCCTTCTAGTAACTTTCCACTGTTTTCAGAGAAAAAGCCAAAGCTCTTTGAATGGCCTACAAATCTCTACATTATCTGGCTCTGATCATTTTCTGTCTGTGCATTATCTGAGCTTATTTCATAACCTTCTATTCTACCTTAAGTAGGAGACACAAACAAATTGGGATTCTTAATTCTTGAGAAAATGACTATTGACTAAAACCTCACTTACCTAGCAGCTCTGCTTATCTACTATCCTCCAAATGAAATTGTTTAACTTACTTTTTTCTTTACCCCTAAAAGTTAACATTATCAAAAGCTGGAAATACAATAAAAGGAAACAGATATGCAATCTTCTATCCTTTTTTCTTACTTTTCATCGTCAATATTTGCAGTCCAATCTCTTTGTTTATCCCCACAGGCCAAGCAAGTTGTTCACATGTCTAATATTTATTATGACAGAATGAATAGTTCAGTCTAAGTCCATCCCCCCAACCCAAGGTACCCATTCAAATTGAATTAAATTTTAAAAAATTGACTGGAAGACGGCTTCCAAATATTTTATTTAGTTCTTTAGTAAAGTATTAATTTAATTAGAGTGGATTAAGTTATTTCTCATGGAGGTACACCACTTTGCCTTTATTGAGTTCTAACCTGGAATAAAACAGAAACTGGATTTGCATCTACTTTTGTTCCAGGATTCATCAAATTTATAAAATCCACATAAAAGAACTATACAATATTGAAACCTTTAGAGAAAGACTTTTGACATTTCTATATTAAGATTTTTAAAAATCTAGCATTTGTCACAATTCTACACAGTTGGTAATAGTAAATAAAGCAAGTTAGAGCAATGAAAAGCTCACGTCCTATAGGTTTCATAATTAATTCAAATTTATACATTCACAACTTTTATTTGCTTATGGACTAAATTTTCCAACATAATAAAGGGTACAAATTTACTAATTTGTTCAGATTTCTGTCTTTTAGCTAGTAATTTTAGTTTTTTTTTAGCTAGATGTAGCCGTTTTCTTGCTTCTGTTTTCACTATTTTTCTATCAACACTGAGCTCATGGATTATCCTTTTTTGATAAATAAGGATTGTCTAAACAAGGAATGGAACATACACAGCAAATATGTGGCCACTAATCCCTATGGAGTTCATGACCAAAATTTCCAATCAGGTATGTTCTGTAGACCTGATGTAAGGGCTCAGGGGCCTTCTTCATGTAGAACTCCAGCACTAGGGAGGGCACTACTAATTGATTTGATTCAGCACTTAAATTGTATTATTGTCCTGAACTATTCCTTAGAATATCCCAGTTTCAAGAAATTAATATCTTTTTACTATCGTATTTCTGCAGACACTATAGCGGGTCCCACACATGTCCCTTTACTCTTCTGACTTCAGTGAACAGTGGCCCAGCGTTCAAATGCCAACACCCTCACCTCTTGGCCACAGGGCTTTCTTTCACAGCTGTGACTCCTTTGCAACCCTGTGGTAGGGCCTGCAAGGCTGAAAATTAACCCCAAGAGCTTTCCTCAACTGTGATGGGCTGGAGGCACTAGATACCTTTCCCTTGCCCTTTGACTAAGACAACACCGAAGTGGGGTTTTGCCACAATTCCCAAAGTTTGTCCAGTGGAACTAAACTCCAGTCACCCATGGTGGGAGTTGGCTTCATGGCACACACTTCTGTTTTCCTTTCCTTGTTTCATTTTCCCACTTTCCTACTGGGATTTTCGTTTAACTCCTAACTTCCACTCTAATCTTCATGTCTGGGTTTGCTTTTGGGGAAACCCAAAATAAGATACACATACCAGAATAAATTGAAAAGATGTTAACGTTGTACACAACTTAGCATATAAGACAAGTAAAATAATTGGAGGAAGGGAAGCATGTAAGTTTCCTATCAAGTAGAATCCCATGCTTTCATTTTCTGGATTTGGGATGATTTACATGGACAGCTTTGTTACTTTTCTTCAAATACTATGTAAAATAGCATATTGGGTTTTCATGGTTACATGTTTAATTATTTTCAGACAGTGAACTAGATTACAAAGGAATATATTTGAGAAGTATCAGGATTAAGATATTTAGAAATGGTTTTAACAATTCCACTAGTTTTAGCCAGGTAGGAAAGGAATGGAATTTGGTAGCGAAATGAGGGAGACTCACACACTGAGAAAGACATTCAGAGAGATTCAAATTGCAGAAAACAATACTCAGCATTTAGCCTCTGGAAATAACAGCCCACTGTGCCTGAAGGGTTGCTGTGAATATTGTTGCTTCTATTAGCCTCCCTTTCAAACTGTAATGGATTTTAGGCTATACATGACTGCATAACATTCTAAGGATATCCAGATGTTGAGAAAATATTGCCAGGTAGTCACTTAAAGTGTTAGAAGTCTTTTATGGCACTCCATTTTCTCTGAGACTGTCTATAAAAGTCAGGAAAAAAGCTTTATAAGACTTCTAAAGATATAACATGTATGACTCTTTTTTTTTTTTTTTTTTTTTTTTTAAATCTAGGCAAATCCTTTTTATGTTGTCTCAGAGGGCTATGCATCAAGCTGACTAAGGCCCCTGGGTGTTGTCTTCTGGCATAAGTTGCAAAGGCAAAGCATGATATCCCTAGTCATTTTGATACTGATTTGAAAGGACCAGTAAGTTTATTTTCCCATTTGGTGCTCCCTAGTGCTGTTTTCTCTTTCTGACAGTGCCTGAAACAAGGGCAGAGACCACATCTTCTATGTACCTTGCAATTCCCAGCAATGCCTATTATAGTGCCCTCCAAAGAGTAGGCACTTAATAAATGTGCCTACTGACAAAGACAAAATGACATTAGTCATCTCCTGGCTATGACCTTGTAAAGGAAATGTGAATCCCTCTCACCCCAAATAATAAATAGCTGCCTGTGGCCACTAATGGATGAAAAGTTTTTTTTATCAGCTACGTTTCAGGTGTTTCTCTGGTAATTTCCAGGTCTCAAGTCCTCATTTATAAGCAGAACTTTTTAAAAAGGTGGCATGAGAACACCATATTTTCCTTAAATGTTATGTTACCCTTCACGATTTCCAAGGGCTCAGAAAACTTCTCTGTGGAAATAGGAAGAACCTCTTTGGTACTTGATACTGGATTACATAAGGATTTCTATTTTCCGGGACCTAATATATTTCTAGCAGTGTACCCAAAGACAAATCCCCGCTATGTAGATTAAGCATGTGATAAGAAAATGCCTTCCTGCCCCCTTCTTCAATAGGAAGGATTTGTTGGACTATAAGGATAATTGGCTTTAGTATCAGAAAACTAAGGTGTAAGCCTACCTCTTTTTAGTATTATGTAATTTGGGGCAAATTATTTAATTTCTTTGAAGTTCAGTTTCCTTAATAATAATGTCTAGCATGAAAAGGTTGTTGCAAGGATTAAAAATAAGGCATATAAGAGAACATCTCCAGTAGATCATCTAGGATAATACTTCTTTAAACAGAATTGGTGCCTGAAGTTGTACATGCTTCATCATTTTCTGGGCTTTGCACTTATCTCTAGTTCATCTTAAATCAACCTGGCAAACTCTCACTCTTCCTTCAGGTCTCTACTCAAGTTACATGCTCTACAGTTTTCCCTAATTCCTCCTGGCAGACATTGGCATTCCTGCCACTTAAGAATCATGTTCATTTTGAATGCTGTTTGCTTGCATGAATGATTCCCGTTGCTCTCTGAACTCCTGTGTCTTCCTATCTGTCTAGATCTGGTTTATTGTACATCGCTGTCCCTAGTATGCAATATAGGAATATCTGGTGACTGAATGAACATCACACAGGGGAATATGCCTCAATCTGGATAAAAATGTTTATAAATTTTACAGTGAGATATCAAAATTCAGCATTATGTAGGCAGAATACGTGCACTTTAGGAATTCCAACCCAAATGCAGACATTTTCTCTTTCTATGGAAAGTCTTGGTAAAATGGCCAAGTTGTCCTTTCTTTGTTTTATTTTGGTGTCCAAAAAGAAGATTGAGGGATGGGAAGAAAGGAAGCAACAGAATGGCCACAAGTCAGAAGTAACAGACATAATACTACTTTCTGTATGTCCTGGGAGCCAGCATAATGCATGACATAAATAATATTTTTGAATGACTAAACTTTGGTGTACTTTATTTATTTATTCATTTTTTTAAAAAGATTTATTTATTTGACAGAGAGAGAGAGGGAACACAAGAATGTGTGTGGGGAGGGGTAGAGGGTGGGAGGGGGAGAATCCTCAAGCAGACTTCCCGCTAATCATGGAGTTAGTTGTCAGGCTGGATTCCAGGATCCTGAGATCATGACCTGAGCCAACTCAAGAGTTGGCCACTTAACCGACTGGGCCACCCCAGCGCCTCTTCAGTATACTTTATTTTGAAGAACTGAAAGTTTAGAGGGAATTGTCTGGTTATTTAAACACTTCTGTATATTCTATTTTTCTGAAATTCAATTTGTTGAATCTATATTTCTGCCACCACAAGCCTATATCAGTGGTATATAAGTGGGTGCTTATTTTCTGCAAGGATTAATTTGTCTAGACCACTTCAGTAGCTACCAATAAGTCCCTTCTCATTTTCATACATATTATGTATCATTGGCAGCAATGGAACCATTGGAGTGCAGAGCAATAAGCAATCTTCCGGTGACTGATACTTTTGATAGCACCCTGCTGTTAATTGAAGGAACTACCACTGATTGGCCACTGAGAGTGTTTGTGCATAAGAGGTGAATTGAAGCGAAGGGGCTGGTTCCCTGTTGGGTCCTTTCTGTGCCACTGGGCAGTGTAGTAATCTTCATTTGACCTATTTCCTATTTGCACAGACTTTTTTCTAGTCCTGCTTTTCTTTGGTTCTGAAGATAATCAATATATCTATAAAATTTATTTGTATGATGTATATTTGATCATACATAAATGTATATTAATATACTTTATAAGCATATATATAATATAATAATATGTATAAATGTCAAAATTTTCTCTTCTTATAAGGATTATAAGGATACCAGTCAGATTTGATTAAGGCTCACCTCAGTTGTCTCATTTTTACTTAATTACCCCTTTAAAGATCCTATCTCTAAATACAGTCACATTCTGAGATGCTGGTTTGAGATCTTGAAAGAAATAATTTGACTAATTTGGGTCATTAGTTTTTGCATAAGACATATATTGGTTACACTTAGTTCAAATTCTAATCCCTGACTGGTACCTGTGATTGAGTGTGGTGGTTGGGAGGATTAGTGTGGGGTCACATTACATAAAATAAAGAGTGGACATTTTGGCCCACTCCTTATTGCAAGAATTTGGGAAGAGAGTCACAATGAACTGTGACTGGCAGGGCCTTACATTTATTTTATTTCCTTAAAGATTTTTATTGATTTATTTGATAGAGAGAAACGCAGTGAGAGAGGGAACATAAGCAGGGGGAGTGGGAGAGAGAGAAGCAGGCTTCCCGCTGGGCAAGGAACCTGATGCCGGGCTCAGTCCCAGGACCCTGAGATCATGACCTGAGCTGAAGGCAGACACTTAACAGGTGAGCCACCCAGGCGCCTCTGGCAGAGCCTTTTAAAACTCAGTTTTTATAGGTTTTGTTCAGAGCTGTTTTCAACCTTTGTCTTTACTATCAGAAATGCAATCATTTTATTCCATTTCTATGAGGCTGACTTGCAGGCCTATCCCTCTACTACCCCTCCTCTCATCTGATTATGGATTATGTAAAAGGCTTCCCCGAGGTTTGTTATAGCTTTCTAGAAACACTGCCACTAGAACTAAACACAGAATTCCACTTAAAATTCTCTGTGATAAGAGTTATGTGGGTAGGAGAATATTTTCCATTTTGTTTCTAATACTCCTCTTGATTATGCCTGTCTGTTTTGGCCATTGTGGCACATCAGGGTAATGTCCTCAGAAAATCATCTATTCTGATAGTAGTCTCAACAAGCCATTTGGAATAAAGACAGTAAGATGAGTTCACCTGTGTGGACCCATCGAATAAGTAATAAGAGCATGGCCCAGCTTCCTATCCAAATAAAGTTGAATACTTTTCTCTAATGCATTCCCTTAAACTTGCTCATTTGATCCTCATGCCATTTTTCTGCCAGTCTAGCCTCTGGAGATTTTCCTCTAGTTTATGCATATTGACTTGGCATTTCATTACTCTTTTTTGTAAAAGCTTGTATGATTTGCTAACTTGGAGATTTTCCTATGCTGTTTGTCCAATTATTTATTGCAGATGTAAAATAAGAATTGTCATGAAATGGATCTATAAAAAATTTTTATGCATTTCATTCAGAGAAGTGTTCATTTATTTTATTTTCTTTTGTCACTACTAAATCAGCTTCTTATTCAGACAAAGTAGATACGTTATTTTAAATGTAACACTTTACAAAAGTCTTTATGACTATTTTAACTATTATACCTATCAGTGGCCTTTTATTTAAAAAAAAGGCATTTTTATTTTCTCAAAGAGCTCTCAAGATATCCAGTTTATGGCTAGTTTCTAAAGAATTTGTGAGAGAATATGAGAACCTTGAGGGCAAAGGGATGGCCCTTCTTCAACTTTTATCACCAGTACCTCTCACCTTGTACATTAGGAGAGCTCAGCAAGTCTTTGTTCGCTGAAGTTGTACTGTGCCTCTTAGCAGCATCCCACATTTTCTTCTGTAGCCTAGGATTTTCAATTGATATGGAGTTCATTAGCTTATTTAGTATGAAAGTGAGGTTCACTAAGAACATCTTACACCACCCTTAGCCCTGCCAAATCAGAGTCCTTTTGTCAAGGACTTATTCCTCCAGCAAATGGATATTTATAAGTTGGATCTCTGTGTCTAGAATTCCCTCTATTTCCAATCATCATCCCTAAACTCTCAGCTAAAAAGAAACAAAACCCAGATGAAATCAGAAGTATGGAACACAGGAAGGAGAGAAGGATATTCACGTTGAGTGTCTTTGACATAATCACCATCTCCTTTCATCTGACTCAGAGAAAAGCATCCTTGAGCATTATTTTTCTCACTTTACTGATGAAGATGAAGTTGTGCCTTAGGAATTAAGTCACTTGCTGAGAATCGAATAGTTCCTTGGAATCAAAGATGACATTGAAACTCAGGTCAGTCCGACTATGTCTTTGTTTGTATCATCTGATATCAAGCCTGAAAATAACACAAGCTCAACCATGTCTGACAAAATGGATGTGCAATAAGTAAGTGCTGACTGAAAGTATGAATGAGTAGTTGCCTCTAATATTCGTACTACTTCTGCATATTCTACCGCTTTGTCAAGGGGATTGCTCTGGACAGCAGCGTCGAAGCAGTCAGTTTCAGCACACCTTTTACTTTTAGGATAGGACAGCCGTGTCCCAAAGCAAAAGTAATGATAAGAGCTGGAGGCAAGTCACAAGGCTGGAATCAAATGTATGCAATTAAGGATCTGGAAAGAGCAAAAGCAGCCACTAAGGAAAAAAAAAGAAAAAAATCAGCAAGATTTTAACTATCCGAGGGTAGGGACACCAGATAGTAGAATTTGAACTTTAAGAGCAAACACCAAAGCACAGCCTCAACAGGTCAGGCAATGTCTACCAGGGAAAGAGATTTCTACAGTCCTCCAATTCCTGATCTCTTCCCTTCTATTGCTGACTTGATCAATATCTGTGTACCCAGTCATTTTGCTTTCTAATAGAATTTTATATCTTCGGTGTGAGCTGACCATGATTCCAAAAGGGTGAGTTCTGTTTAGCATTTAGGGCGTATTGAAGTAATCTGTTTCTGTCAAACTCTTTGTTTTTGGCACTTGACAAATATTGGTTGGGCATTTGGAATGAAAATACAGACTTACTGACACTGGATGGGTATCTAAAAAATTTGAAGTGATTAATATCCGACTGATTTTATGATTATTCCATAAAGATTTCAAATTGCTCAAATTGCTCTCACAATCTAATGATGGGTTCCAAACAATTTAAGTAGTATGCCTTGCATTAAGTGAGATAAGTTTTCACAGAGTTTTACAAAGTCTTCATAAAATTAATTTACCTGAATTCAATGTACTAACTTTAACCAGTCAATTTTAACTAATAATCATATTCAAATGAACATTTATATGCATACTGATGAAGGTTCCAACTGAAATGAAGACATCTCTCTTCCAAAAGCTGTTCATGATTAAGAGAGGAAGGAATAAAGAAAGGAAGGAGGGGATGAAGGCAGGGAAACAAACTTGGATTATAGGTTTTTAGACCTAAGACCATTGTTATTTGCATGGCTGTACAGTACATTAAGAAGCTTGGGTCTGTTGTGCTCACTTTCTTTTTTCTTTTTTTTTAACAATCTTTGATATTTAATTTTTTAAATTAACATATAATGTATTATTTGTCCCAGGGGTACAGGTCTGTGAATCATCGGACTTACACATTTCATAGCACTCCCCATAGTACATACCCTCCCCGATGTCCATAACCCAGCCACCCTATCTCCACCCCCCCACCCCCAAGCAACCCTGTTTGTTTCATAAGATTAAGAATCTCTGGGACGCCTGGGTGGCTCAGTTGGTTGGACGACTGCCTTCGGCTCAGGTCATGATCCCGGAGTCCAGGGATCGAGTCCCGCATCGGGCTCCCAGCTCCATGGGGAGTCTGCTTCTCCCTCTGACTTTCTCCTTGCTCATGCTCTCTCTCACTGTCTCTCTCTCAAATAAATAAATAAAACCTTAAAAAAAAAAAAAGAATCTCTTATGGTTTGTCTCCCCCTCATACCATCTTGTTTCATTTTTTTCCTTCCTTACCCCCTAGAGCCCCCACCCTGCCTCTCAAATTCCTCATATCAGAGAGATTTGAAGCTCTTGACATATGAATGTTATCATCTCCATTTACATACACGGGAAAAATGATGAATAATGCACACACATTGATTGGCCTTAAGCAGTCTCTCAACACATTTGAGCTCTACCTATAGTTATTTCAATGGTCCAAACACAGCAGAAAAACTTAAAAAGTACAGTGTTGTTATTGTTATCATTTATTTATCAGACACAGAAAATATTTTATATACTATAGAGATAGCTGACTCCTTTTTCAGATCCTTTACTTTCTAATTGAAAAAACAAGGCAGGAAATCCGAATCCTGTTTTGATATTTATAAAGGATAGATAAAATTCAATATAATTAGAACTATAAGAATGTGTGGTTTTATAAGCATATAACACTATATGGGAGAACAGGGAAATATTGGGAGGAAATTGAGCACAGCACATTTCCATGAATGAACAGACCTGGAGTTTTAAACCAAACCCTCTAATTACTTTTTCTGTATGATCTTGGGCAAAGCAACTTATCTCTCTAGGTCTCTATTATAATCCAAGATGGGGAAAAGATAGTTTCACCATGGTGTACAGAGGGCAGCATTAGCTCAGATTCATTTTCATTTGGTACACTTACTTTTTTTGATAGCATCACTTGAAGTAAATCTTACCATTCCTAAGTTCTGGTTAGCAGACCCACTATTTAACATAATAGTTTAAAAGCAGCCTTATCACATTCCCTGTGAGAAATTTAAGATCATATATGAATAAAGAGAGACTACTTCTTTCTTTATGGTTGCTTTATGCTTCTCTTCCCTTACCCTCTCTTCCCTCCTCTCCTCTCTTTTTCTTTCCTTGCACTCCTTTCTGTCTCTATCTCATCTTTATCTCAGTCATCTGTATTTCTATCAATATTCCTCTCTCCTGACAGGCTTTTCTGTTGCACTACTACATGCCTCAACATAGCTAACCAATACCCTGACTTCACATGTCTAGTCAAGCCGAAAGTCACTAAGAGATTAATCTGAGTCTTAGAACCTGATTAACACGTTGCAACCAATTTATTGGATGCCTCATGGTTAATTGTTCACTGCTGCTGTAATAATCTAGGGAAAGGGGCAGGCGTGGGAGTTGCTGCAGTGTAAGGGCCAATGCACTGCAGGAGCTAAATCCTGTGGGGCAAAAGCCTCTTTCCAGAAAACAAACAAATAACAAACAAGAAAAAACAGATAATGAACTGGACAGATGCTCCAAACTGAAAATCCTACCTGTGGATTCTATATTTTATGATGAATATCAGTGTCAGAGACTGTTCATTAGATTCATGGTGGATAATACAATTTATTTAGAATATCCTGGGCAGCCAATTGGGCATTAGGCCATGAAGCCTTAGCCCACTAGGTCACTACCTTGTTTTCATTGAAGTGTGCACTTTCCATCTTTCTTTTATAAATATTTAGAAACACTTTTGCCTCACAATTTAATTCAAAATAAGTAAAACCCTATTATAGTGAATAACTAGAAATTGTTATTTGGATAATTTATCCTACGGAATAAATGTATATATATTAAAATATAATTGAATACACACACACTCACACAAACATATTTGAAACAGGTTGACTGGCACATGGAAATCCTACATTTCTAATAGTTTCATGGCTTTTCTTCATAGTGGAGTATGAAATTTGTTCTTTTACTTTTGCTATTTACTCTGGCAAAACAAAGTAAACAAAATGCTGGGAGCATTTATAAAGGAAATTATAGATTTTTTTTTTTAGTCTTCTGAATTTTCTGACATATTGATCAAATCATTGATTACTCAAATAACTTTTCAGAACAAGTGAAACTACCTTATAGCAATTTATATTTGTCTTTTAAATTGCTGATTTTCATAAGCAGCATTTGTCAGTAGAACATTTGACGTCTATTTCTCTTTCTGTAGTAATGATCGCTGTTCCAGTCACCATTTGTCTTAACCATGGATATTTATCACCTAAGAATTTTCCAGTTACAAATGGTAGGAAACTCTGTTCAAGTCAGTTTAAGCAAAAAGAGAAATTCAATGACTCAGATCACTAAATAAAACAAGGAGTACTGATTTTGGCATGGCCAGATTTAGGGCTTCAAAATAGTTCCTCAGGATCTGTGCTTTTTCCATTTGGCTTGCTAAACAAATCTGCTTCATTATTATGCTAATTGTGAGTAATCTGAACTGTCAAATATCTGTTTTAAATTCTTATTAAATGGAGAGGTATTCTTCTAAATAATTTTTGGGCACTGTACCAGAGTTCCACCAGAAAAATAGAACCAGCAAGATTCATGAATATGTATAGATTTCTTACAAGTATTGATATGTGGTAGATTAAAATGCTTAGGACAGGGACGCCTGGGTGGCTCAGTTGGTTAAGCGGCTGCCTTCTGCTCAGGTCATGATCCCAGTGTCCTGGGATTGAATCCCACATCGGGCTCCTTGCTTGGCAGGGAGCCTGCTTCTCCCTCTGCCTCTGCCTGCCACTCTGCCTGCCTGTGCTTGCTCTCTCACTCTCTCTCTCTCTCTCTGACAAATAAATAAATAAAATCTTTAAAAAAAGAAAAGAAAATGCTTAGGACAGGCAGCCTTCAAAAGGGCAGGCTGAAAGTCTTGGGCAAAGCTGCTAGTGGTATCCACAGGTCGATTTTCTTCTTCCTCATGGAGACTTTGGTTCTGCTCTTAAACTATTCAACTGAGTAGAATCAACGCACCCAGATTATAGGAAATAATGTCCTTTATTAAATTTAGCTGATTATATATGCTAATCAGACACACAAAACATCTTCACGGTAACACCTAGGTCAGAATTGAACTGAATCACAGGAGACTGTCTTGTTAAATAGGCAGGCAAAGCTGACTATCTGTCAGAGGCACTGATATTAGGAGAAAACAGACATTGCGATGGAGGAGCAAACAGTGACTTAAAATTCTGACACGGATGGGATTCACATAACCTCTTCTCTGAAAAACTGAATGGCCTCCATGTAAGAAATTACTGAGATTGGGACAAGATTACCATTATTGAATAGCCTACTATTTTTAATACTTTGACTACGACACTAACAAGGGCTCGTTACAAGGCCTTTTCACAATCGGCAGAACTACCCTAACAACCATTCCTGAGTGTTCATAAATTGTAAAGTACGTTTATCTTCAATGATATTGATTCCTATTCCCTCCAGAGGGACATAGGAATTCCCCATTGTATTACCAGAACCTTCAATATAGTAGATACTGACTCAATATTTCTGAAAAGAAAGAATGGTTAGGGAAGGGAGGGGAGGACTAGATAGAGGCATATTTTCAGTATTTTGCTATTACTAATAATGTTATGGTGATAACTTAGTGCCTTCATTGTCTCTTATTGGTGAAGCTGTCTCGTCAAGATGAATTTCTGGAATAGAGATTGCTGGATCAAAGGACAAGTACATAAATAACTTTTTTTTTTTTTAAGATATTGCCCAAATTTGCTCCACAGTGATTATAGGAATTAGAGATTTCAGGAAGCTTCCCAGGTGATTATTGTATCAAGTAAAGCTTAAGAATAGCCTTTTTAGAAGTCAAGTATTTACTTTTTTGAATATTAACTCTCTTGTCAAAAAAAGAGTGCACCTGTAGTACTGTAAGTAATATGGTATTTACTGGCATAGCTGCCAATTTGCACATCGTTACACACTGATTGTTGATGGAACCTCTGAAACTCCACCCAGTCAAGAAACTCTGGTGTAGGGGCAGCTCACAATTATAAAAATACTTGTTTTTCTAACTCAGTGGGGACAGTTGATTCCCTTCACTAGCTTCCTTTGGCTTCTGCAGTCTTACCTACACTCAGCCTAAGCTTGATCCTTCATTTCTGCTTAAAATTAAACCAAGAAATTTGGATAACATCACTTATGAAGAAGTTATTGATTTACGGAACTTTCCCCTTATTTTTTTTCTAAGTACATCTTTCCTTCACAGCTAGGAAAGTGAACATCAAACAAAGAAATCTTTATTCTTTTTACATTGCTATTTTATCTGTGTAACCATGACTTTATCATCATTACAGTATTATTACACAATCTATTCCAACAGCAAACTGAGATGTGTGTACAAGTATAAATAATAATATACAAGAAAATTGTGCTGTAAAATTTCATTTTTCTACATGCTGTTTTCCCCCCACTTAGTAAGAATTTAAAATAGAAATTGACAGTTCAGTTAACTGGCAATTAGCATAGCAATGGACCAGATTTGTTCAGCAGTCCACAACTTCATGGATACTTACCTTAGTCACTTCTGAGACAGCCATCTGTGTTATTTCAGCTCAGAAAAATGCCTTCATAAACCAATAGGACTTCCTTAATGCAGAAATTAAGTTATACATCTCTGCATATCTCAAAGAGCAACTTTTTGACATCTAATATATTACTGCAAATATTTTACTGTTCCACATGAATCAAGTATATTGAGCATGAGCCTTTGAATATTGACATCCTGCAAACTGACCCCTGAAGGACTCCTAAGATAGCATTGCTTTTGGTCATGAAGTTAATATGCCTAGACTGTAAAAATCCATTCTTCATATTAAATGGAATGATACCTTGAGATATTATAAGATAGGTAGACTTAGACTTTCTGAAAGAAATCTGAAGTCACAATATACTCAAGAAATATTTTTTATGAAAGTTATTATACTAGAAGGCTACTCTCTATTCAACTTGTTCCCAGTCAATTAATTATCAAGTCCTATTGACTAAGATCCCAAAATATTTCTGAACTTTCTTCTCTTTTCCATCCTCAGCCCCTATACTAATGTGTAACTACCAAACTACTATCTTCTTGTCTAATCTCTTAGTACTTTCAAACCAGCCTACTCATGGGTGGCAATAGTCTTAAAATTCTCATTGGTTGTATTAAATATCCTACTTTAAAGCCAACAAAGTAGCAAGTTTTTGCTAGATACTAGATATAGGCCATCTGACCCTCTTAGGAATACAGCCAAGTGTTGTTATAATCTGATATCTGTACTTAAGTAGAACGGAAATCTGAGGAGATGCCATTAAAAATGAAAATTGGCCAGGCACTGGAAAACCAAGTCTTACCATGAACCCATCACTAATGCCTACAAATTCTCTAAAAGGAACTGTATATAAAAAAGATAGTGTAATCAAACTAAGACAACAATGATTTATTGTTAGCTAATGATTTGGGTTCCAAGTAGAATTCCATTGAGCTGTGCTGGATAATGTGGAAAATGTATTTATTTTCCTAAGCTAGAATGGCCTTATCCATATTTTTCCCCTTTAGTCCAATTTCAAGTCTGAGTTCTAGATTTTATAATCCAATATGACGAAGTCAGTCCAGAGCCTTTGTGAGTATGTGTTTGGAGGGGAGAGGGAGAGAGAGAGAATGAGAAGGAGAGAGAAGGGAGGGAGGGTAAGAGGGAAGAAAGAGGGAAGGAAGGAGGGGAAGAAGGAAGAAAATGAAAGAATGGACAGACACATGATGAGGTCCTGAGCATGCAATACTGAATAAAGCAGATATGTCCTCTGTCTTCTAGGAGTTTATATCCTACTTATTAAAGAGATCTTAAACATGCCGTGTGTGTGTGTGTGTGTGTGTGTGTGTGTGCACGCGCGCTATATCTTTTATGCAAGTAAAATAAAGAAGAACATTGTAAAAAATACAGAATGACATGAAATTATATCAGATTGACCTAACTGATATTGGAAAGGCAGGAAAGGTGTTTCCACTGCCCCCACAGGAATTGATGTTTAGGTTGAAATCTAAAATCAAGATTGAGATACTATGGCTTGAATTACTTTCCAGACTGGGGGACAGGATATGTGAAGTGCAGAATGGAAGAAAAGACATGGTTTGGTCAAGAAACTAAAACATGGCCAAACTGTTAGAAGTATACAAGAATACCACTAGAGGGCCCAGGTATCAGAAGTGGGGAAGTATCCAGTAGATGAAGCTGGAGAGATAGGCAGAGACTAGATCATGCTCACCATTGTTGGTAATGTTAGGAATATGAGGTTTTATTCTGACTGCTATTAACAGCTATAGAAGGGTTTTATAATACCTAATCCACTTTTCATCTTTGGCATCTATGAG
Source organism: Mellivora capensis (assembly GCA_004024625.1). Taxonomy (NCBI): domain Eukaryota; kingdom Metazoa; phylum Chordata; class Mammalia; order Carnivora; family Mustelidae; genus Mellivora; species Mellivora capensis. The sequence continues at coordinate 22,123 of PISX010023054.1, forward strand.
GAGAGTGGTTTTAAAGAAATAAGAAACAGAGATGAGTTATAAGTCCCCAGGCAAGAGATGATGGTGACTTGGTTTAGAAAAGAGAAACAGAACTAAATAAATATGGGATTTGAGATATATTTTGAAGCTACGAGTGTCAGGATGTGGTGATGAACTAGATGTAAAAGATAAGGTAGAAGTTACGGAGGATAAATTCCTGATTTCTGGAATGAATGATTGGGTAAAAAGTGACAGTATTCACCAAAATAAAGTGAAGGGATAAATTTTATAAGAAAGAACAAGAATTTACTACTGGATATGTTACATTTAAGATGCCTCAAAGAATTTCAATGCAAATATCAAAAAGGCAACTGTATTTATGAGTTAGAATCTCAGAAGACAGGTTAGAATATACAAGAGTTATTATAATATTAATGAAAATCATGGAAACTTTAAAGACTTCTTTATGAGAAAATTTAGTGATTCCACATCCGATCCTGGGAACCTCCAATTTTAGAATCCTGGCCAGGATACAGAAAGAGGTGATGGAAAAGGTAGCTAAGATTAAAGCAATCAAGAAGGAAGAATACTAACAAAAAAAAAAAAAAAAAAAGAAGGAAGAATACCAAGAGAGTGCTAAGAGAAAAAAATATAATCTAAAGGGAGAAAGGGATTAACTTGGTCCAATGCTATAGAAAGGTTAGTAAAAAGGGCTGAGAAAGGTTTAGATACATGTTAAGTAACTGGCAATCTCTGTAGGTTAAAAAAAAAGTGGAATGGTAGAATGGTGGGGTTGGAGGATATATCAGTGTGGTAGAAGGGTGATTGAGGGGAAAAACAGTCAGCTTGTATGAAAAATTCTTTGGAGAAGGTTGGATGCAAATGAAGCCTGGAGAGAAAGGGCTAGAAATGGAGAGTGTTTCAAGGTTAAGAGAAAAGGTTTGTTTCAGGATGATAAATAGTAGAGCAAGTTCATATGTTAAAGGTAAGATTTAGTAGAAAAGGAGAGGTTAAAAATGCAGAAAGAAGTGGGAATTATTGAAGCCAAGTTTCAGAGGAGATGAGGTGAGTATATGTGTTCCTGTTCACTTTGTATTGGATTCAAAGATGGAAGGATGCTTCCATATGCATTACAAAAAGGAGAAGGTGGGGGAGAATTGATGTAGATGCAGATGGGTTTTAGCTGGGGCTGTAAGAAAGCAGAGTTGTTTTTTGATGTACTATCAATTCTCTATCCAATAAGAGGAAAGATCATCCTCTGAGAGTGGAGTAGGGTGGAATGAGGTGAATTAGAAGTCAGGGAACAGTGGGAAAGAAATGAGAAATAAAATTTGAAGGTTGGCTGAACAGCAGAGAATGGAGAGGGTCAGTGGGGACAACGTCTCAATGAACTCGAGGTATTGCGGTGAGAGTACCTGCACAATACAGACACAAAACACTGCCAAGTGAAAGAATAAGACGCTCTTGTATGTGTTTGTGTTTGTGTGTGTGTGTGGGGGGGTGGGTGGGTATCTCTTTCAGTGGAGGTAAAATTTCTGGTGATGACTAACAATATACTTTTTTATCATGATGGAAATTTGTGGTTGAAATGTACTGGAAATAAAAGGTCAGATGCAGAGAGGAGGTCAAGAAAACAAGGGGAAAAGTTGTGGATCCATTTATCCTGTAGATACTTCCCTAGTTTGGTTGTGGTCAGAAAGAGAGAAAGCTGGGTGCTGATTCTTAAATAAAAATAATTAGATTAAAAACAATCAGAAGGTTAACAGATGATTCTTTGAGGATGGGTTTGATTTGTGAGATTCTCAATAAAGCAGGAGATGTTACAAAATAAGAGGAAAATAATAATCTAGAATTAATAATGGGTCAGGGCACTGATTTTGTATCTACCTCTGAGGTTCTTGTTAGGAGCCCACATTTCCTTTTCTTCCTTCCTTCCTTCCTTCCTTCCTTCCTTCCTTCCTTCCTTCCTTCCTTCTTTCCTCCCTCCCTCCCTTCCTTCTTTCCTTCCTTCCTTCCTTCCCTCCCCTCCTCCCTCCCTCCTTCCTTCCTTCCTCCCTCCCTTTCTTTCTTTCTTTCTTTCTTTCTTTCTTTCTTTCTTTCCTTCCTCCCTCCCTTCTTCCTTCCTTCCTTTCTTTCTTTCCTTCTTTCTTTCTTCTAAATTAAACTTTTTTAAAGTTATGATTTATTTATTTAATAAATAAATATAATAGTAGTGAGAGAGTATATATTATAAATAAATATAATAGAGAGTGAGAGAGTGAGTGAGAGAGGGAGTGAGAGAGTTCTTGAGCAGGGAGGAGAGGGGCCCTGGAATATTGACCTGAGCCCAGGGCAGACACTTAACTGACTGAGCCACCCATGTGCCCCAGGAGCCCACATTTTCAATGACTGTTGGGAAATATGACCTTAGGAGGTGCTAAGTTTCAGTCAGTAAAGGTAAAACATTGGAAAGTACATGAAGGGTATAGTCTTAGAATATTGGGGCATTTATGATCATGGAGTAGAGTTTCAGAGGGCAGATAAGAAGGGTGTTGGTAGGAAGAGACAAAGTTTGTCTTAGATTAAGAAGAGTTTCTAAGAATTCCAATTATGGTCTGAAAATAAGGACTGCTGGTTGGTGAAAATGTGAAGCCAAGTATGTCACTATCTTCCAGGCAGTTAGATGTGGCAGGTCCAGTTGAGCCATGGGTAGGAGGAATGAGTGAATGAACATAAACCACATGGAAATTTTCTTAGAGAATAGAGGAAGCGATGCAAGTAAGCAGGTAGACCATCCTTTTTCTTCCTGATAGGGCCAATACTCTACCCTCAGGCACTGACAACCCAGAGAGATGATTAGGTTTTTGTTTTTTTCCCCCACTGTGTCACAATCTATGTTAAGCAGTGATGAAATACCTATGTGACAAAGAGAAGAAGAATAATAAAAATAATGTGCATATCTATTTTCTCTCTTCCCCCCCTCCGCCCATTGAGAGAGAGAGAATGTGTACGTGCCAGTGGGATGGGGTTGGGCAGAAGAAAAAGAAGAGAAAGAATCTTAAGCAGGCTCCAAGCCCAGTGCAGAGTGGAAAGCTGGATTTGATCTCACGATCATGACCTGAACTGAAATCTAGAGTCAGATGCCTAACTTACTGAGCCATCCAGGGCCCCCTCTCTACCTTTTTTTAACCACTCCCCTTTTCCAATGGTAGGTTTATTAATTGCTGAGTTGAATCTTGTCTCTCAGAATATGGAAAATGGAAAATAAATGGAAGAAAAGCCCAAGATACTAAGATTTCTTATTTTTTATTATTTGGTTAAAATCATAAAAAAAAAAAAAAAAAAAAAAGATGAGTTCAAGGCAGTGTTGGGGTCAGGTGAAGATTGAGTTTGTGAGAGAGTTTAGCCAGCTGGGATTAGGGAAGAACATTTGGAAATCTATGGCTTGAGTAATATATTCAGTTTTTTAAAAAATGAAAGGTGATTTTTTTTAAAGATTTTACTTATTTATTTGACAGAGAGATAGCACAAGTAAGCAGAGTGGGAGGCAGAGGAGAGGGAGAAGCAGGCTCTCGCTGAGCAGGGAGCTTGATGTGGGACTCAATCCCAGGAGTGTGGTCATGACCTCAGCCGTGGGCAGATGCTTAACTGACTGAGCCACCCAGGCACCCCTGAAGGATGATTTTTTTTAATGCTGGTCATTAATAGTATTCTTCTTTGTCTTTTCATGGGGCGGTTGCAAGAAAGGTTGCAGATATTTTCTATTTATGCAAAATTGATTTTCTTTTTTAAAGAGACCCAGTGTCAAGATGGGAGGTTTTTGGGGATTACATGTAAAAGTCATAAAATGATTGCTTTATTTATTTATTTATAATTAATATACAATGTTATATTAGTTTCAAGTGTGCAAAATAGTGCTTCACCAATTCTGTACATTACTGAATGCTCACCAAGATTATAAATATAGTCACCATCTATTACCATATATTATAATATTGATTATATTCCTTCTGCTGCATCTCCATGATTTAATTATTTTCTAAGAGGAAGTTTGTACCTCTTAATCCCCTTTATCTATATTACCCACCCTCCCATCTACCTCCCCTCCTGAAGCCATAAATTTGTCTCTGTATTAGAGAATCTGTTTTTGTTTGTTTGTTTTTGAATTAGACTCCACATATGAGTGAAATCATATGGTATTTGTCTTTCTTTCACCTACCATAATACCCTCTAGGTCTACCCCTATTGTCAGAAGTGGCAAGATCTCATTCTTTTTTATGGCCAGGTAATATTATAAATTATAATATATAATCTTTATCCATTCATCTCTTGATGGACACTTGTGTTTCTTTCATATCTTGACTATTGTAAATAATACTGCAATAAACATAGGGGTGCATATACCTTTTCAAATTAGTGTTTTCATTTTCTGTGGATAATACCCAGTAGTGGAATTACTGGATCATATGGCATTTTCATACTGGTTTCCACAGTGGTTGCACCAATTTATGTTCCCACAAACACGGGTTCCCCTTTCTCCACAGTCTCTCCAACAATTGTTATTTCTTGTCATTTTCACTAACCTTTCTAATTGGTGTGAAGTGGTATTTCATTGTGGTTTTGATTTGCATTTCCCTGATGATTAGTGATTTTGAGCATCTTGTGTCTGTTGTCCATCCTGATGTCTTCTTTGGAAAAATATCTATCCAACTGCTCTGTCCATTTCTTGATCAGGCTATTTCTTTTTTTTTAAATTTTATTTTTATTTATTTGGCAGAGATGACAAGTAGGCAGAGAGGCAGGCAGAGAGAGGAGGAAGCAGGCTCTCCGCTGAGCAGAGAGCCTGATGCGGGGCTCAATCCCAGGACCCTGGGATCATGACCTGAGCCGAAGGCAGAGGCTTTAACCCACTGAGCCACCCAGGTGCCCCTGATCAGACTATTTCTTTTTGGTGTTGAGTGTATTAGTTCTTTCTATATATTTGGATATTTACCCCTTATTAGATATGTCATTTACAAATATCTTCTCCCATTTATTGGTTTATTTAGAGTTAACATTTCAATATACAATATTTTCTGAAGTGGTTTGATTTTTGATTGTCCAATATCTTCAGGACAAGAATGATCTAAATCTTAAAATAGAACATTAAACAATGTAGTGGTTTCTTATGGTACTTAGCTACTAAGTATAGAAACCCACCAAAGCCAACTCAAATGTACAGAGATTTGCTGAGATAATATGGAAATCATACATGTTCATGCAACTAAAGATAAGAAATAAAGATGGATATATAATGGATAAGGAAGATGTGGTCCATATACACTATGGAGTATTATGCTTCCATCAGAAAGGATGAATACCCAACTTTTGTAGCAACATGGGCAGGACTGGAAGAGATTATGCTGAGTGAAATAAGTCAAGCAGAGAGAGTCAATTATCATATGGTTTCACTTATTTGTGGAGCATAACAAATAACAGAGGACATGGGAGATGGAGAGGAGAAGGGAGTTGACGGAAATTGGAAGGGGAGGTGAACCATGAGAGACTATGGACTCTGAAAAACAACCTGAGGGGTTTTGAAGGGGCGGGGGAGTGGGAGGTTAGGGGAGCCAGGTGGTGAGTATTGGGGAGGGCGCATATTGCATGGAGCACTGGGTGTGGTGAAAAAACAATGTATACTGTTACGCTGAAAAGAAATTTAAAAAAAAAGAAATTGAAAAAACAAACAAACAAAAAAGAAATAAAGATGGACTCTTTGGGGCCTAATTTCTCACTCCAGAATTACAGGGCTCCTTTCATTCCAATTTTCTGTCTCATGGCTCACCCACTTCTGTGTACATGTTCCAATATTCCTCCTCTCTCACTGCCCCTGTCCCCATCCTCACCCCAGCTGTTCCTCTTACCCATGTTAGCACAACTGCCACTAGGTGGCCTTCACATTTCTTGGTTTAGATATTTAGAGAAAGGATCTTGGTGACTCAGCTAAACCTACAATTTGTTTTCATTTCTATGGCGTGTTCCTCATTGATCTGATTATCTGTCAACAGGAAGGAGAGGGATGCTATTGGTACCTAAAGCTGCCCCTCTCAAGAACACTATCTGGGTGGAGCAGGTTGAGGTAAATAAGAATGTTAAATGGGTCAGCCACAGTGACTGACATATCTAATATATGTATACTTCTGGGGGAATCATTAGTGGGAATGTTTCCAGAATGTAGAGTAGCCAGCGGAGAGCCAGAGTCTATATGTCAAGTTTAATTTCTGTGTGTTTATGTATGAACTAAAAACCAAGTTTGAGAGAGATTTTTCAAACAGTGAAAGCAAAAACCTTAACAAGTAAAAATCAATAAATAACTGTCTTGAACAGTCTTGGCTAGGCAGAGAAAATAGTTTGTTTATCATCCACATCCCTCAAGTATCAGGAGCTAATAGAATTTGAATTTAAAGCTCTTACTCCAAAGACTCATTACTCTTTCAGATTTACGATTGCATTTTAGAATTGCAATGCTAAATATTTAATATTTCTACTTTAGTTCTGAATGTACTTTAATTACTCTATATAATGTGGAAAATTGCTTTCTTGTTCAATTTTTTGTATACCCAATGGAAGATAAAAAGTTGTATTACTGCTGATCTTATTTGAGTAACAATTAGTTTAAAATTATGACTGAAAAATGAAGTTCCTAATATAATCCTTGTCAAGGAAAATACATATTATTTTGCTAAAATATGAAGAAATGCAGTTATCTACTTTAACATGTGATTAATATACATGAATGGTTTCCTAGGACTTAATGAGAACATTATTTTTGTTTGTTTGTTTTAATCTGGTAATATGTTTTTATTTGCTCTCCTCTCATCTCCTCCCTAACCTAAATCTTGTTATGTAATCTCATTTTCAGCAGTTAAAATGAATAGTAGGTAATTTCATTGTAAGAACTCTGAAAATTTCTGAATTCCATCATGAAGCTATTACCAAAATATTAGGAGTAAAATATGACACAAAACCAAAGTTGACTATGCAGTTAAAAAAGAGATGGAGAGGACTCTGATGTGTTTAAATTCCCCTTTGTCCATTTGGACAAAGTACAAAACTGCAGAAGCATCATTTAAAATGTATATCACTGGCAAAAGTAAGTCTTATTTTTATAAGCTAAAGAAAATAAAATATATGTTTTAAAAGGTCAGTACCTATAACAATTGCTTTGCTTTAAAGTGTAAGGATAATTGGAGCCATAACTCTGTAAGCACAGTGCTCTATCACTGTCTGTGAGTGTTCCCTTTGCAACTTTTGATTTATGTCAGGCAAGTTTACCAACAACACTCAAAGTTTCTTACTATCTCCAACTGTATAAAACTTCTATATCTATAGTAAAACAGGGCTACTCATATAATCAACAAAGATGTTGGATAAAATCAGTTTCCCATATCTGATGAGATAAGGAAGCCAACATGATAAACTCCTATCTACTATAGATGCTGAATCAGAAGAATAATGAACTGGATGAATAAAGGACAATGTGATAGAAATACAACTGTCTTTTATGAACTAATAGTTAAATATGTCATAGAAATACAGTCAGTAGTTGCAGTGTTATTTTATTTTAATTTAAATTTTTGTGTTAGTGGGAATCAGGTAGAATGCCATTAAAAAAAATAAATGACGGACAAGAGAAGAGCAATCGCAATTTAATTTCTTTTCCATGCTATAGGATAAAAAAAAATTGATATCACAGGGATGAACAGAGAGAGAAAAAATGCCATTATTGTAATCCTGAGGGAATGGGGTATAAGATGAATTTTGGAATGGTCCCTTCTACCCACTATGAGTTCATCATGGCACTATACTTGGGGCTCTGCTGTACTTGAAGCTGCATCAGCAACTCATTTCCTGGTAGGAGGAGATGCTGAAAGGGTAACTGAGAACCTAGAAATTAATAGAGTTAAGTGTTCAAAAAATACTGAATAAAATGAAGTAAATGAGACTCCAAACTACCATCTGTGCTATTTTTTAATGGAATTTCTGGAGTAGAGCATAGATTAACCTATAGTTTCCAAGATCAGAGGCAGTTACTAGAAAGTACAAAACTATGGCATTTTGGTTCAAAAGGCATAACATAATATAATTATGAGAAAAATCAAGTGAATTCATCATGAGGATATTATTTAAAACAACTCATTTACCCTTCAGAAATAATCACATTGTGAACAACAAAGAGGCTGGAAAACTATTTAGAATTAGAAAGAGAGTCTATGGCCATACCACCCTGAACGCGCCGATCTCGTCTAGAATTAGAAAGAGCCTCTAGTTCCATCCACGTCGTTGCGAATGGCAAGATTTCATTTCTTTTGATGGCTGCATAGTATTCCATCGTGTATATATACCACATCTTCTTTATCCATTCATCTGTTGATGGACATCTAGGCTCTTTCCATAGTTTGGCTATTGTAGACATTGCTGCTATAAACATTCGGGTGCACGTGCCCCTTCGGATCACT
>PISX010023055.1:0-30513 GCA_004024625.1 Mellivora capensis
CCCATCAAAAAAGAGAATTACAGACCAATATCCTTGATGAACACAGACGCGAAAATTCTCGCCAAAATACTAGCCAATAGGATTCAACAGTACATTAAAAGGATTATCCACCACGACCAAGTGGGATTTATTCCAGGGCTGCAAGGTTGGTTCAACATCCGCAAATCAATCAATGTGATACAACACATTGATGGCGAAGTCCTCTTAACACAGGCTAGAGAGTGGCCCGAATCGCTAAGGGACCCGCCAGATATGGATTGTTAACATGTCAAGAGAATCCAAAGCTCTAATATTCTTAAGAAATAAAAAGAGACTCACAGAACCTCAAGCTGATGTCTGAGGAATGGGCTAATATATGACTAGGACCACTGAGAATGGGATGAAAATTCTTGATAATAGTGCACAGTTGGTAAATACTAAGTCTGTACCAAGGACAGATTTAAGAACGAACTATCTGTGTTACCTCCCTGAAGTCCAACAACAACCCCATTGTAAAGATGAAAGCCCTCAGGTGTGGACGGGTCCGGTGATTTGCCGAAAACCACTGGTCGTGAGTGACACAGTTACAAGGAAACCTGAGCAGTTTAAAACTCAGTTTTAATCACTATAAGAAATTACTAAAATAAGAATTAACAGAATCAGGATGCCTGGGTGGCTCAGTTGGTTAAGCATCTGCCTTTGGCTCGGGTCATGATCCCAGGCTCCCAGGATCAAGTCCTGCATCAGGCTCCTTTCTCAGCAGGGAGCCTGCTTCTCCCTCCGCCCGCTGCTCCCCCTGCTTGCGTGCTCTCGCGCGCGCTCTCTCTCTCTGACAACTAAGTAAATAAAATCTTTAAGGAGAAAAAAAGAATTAACAGAATCACTTCAGGAATAAAACAGTATAAAACAAAAATCCATGTCTAATATTAATTTATGTTTTGATGTAAAAAATACTGTTATGTACACTTCCCAAATCAATGTTTCAATGAGAGGCTACCAGAAGATGCAAAAAAGAGCACATACTTCAGAAATTGTGTGATATCAAATGCTTACCACAGCTTCATTTTGAAAAAGTGAAAGACCAATGATCATGAAGACAAGGCAGAGGCATTTGGAGGCTGAAAGCAATTTGATTTATTTAACTTCAAAGAACAAAAGCTTATTCTTCTAAGAAATCAAAACACATTTTCTGTGGAAAAAAAAGAGAGAGAGAGACCACTTTAACTGCACTGCCAAAATAAATCAGGCAGGGAGCAAGTTCGATTGAACTACAAAAAAGAAGACAGGCCAACGAAACAGGGGGAAAAGAATAAGGGGAAGAAAAATGCCAAATAACAGATTTTGTTTTTTAAAAAGAGAAGGAAAGAGAGAGAAAGAGAAATCCTAAGACTGGTTTCCAGTATCAATCTCTAATTTGAAAAAAAAAAAAAAAAGAAAGAGGCCAAGCCAATGAGTAGATATGATTTTGCATGTCACTATTTAGATCAATTCTACACTAAAAATCCAAACATAAAGGCATTTTTCAGGAAAAATACATAACTCTAAGAACTATCTTAGACTGTATGAAAGATACATAACACTCTTGCCTTACTTTATTTGCTATTGTCTAGGGCACATCTTCCAATTCAGTCCAGAACCAGAGACTGGGGGCCCAGACGGACGAATGTCAGGATTTCTCTAGTTGGAAAATCGAGTCCTGTTAAACACCCCAAACACACTCCTTGGTGGGGGGGGTGGGGTGGAATGTTAAGACGTCTAACAGGAAAAATTTTGATGAGTAAGTTTTCTAAATGCCCATGAATATTTCTTTCCCTTCTTTTTCAGAGTCTATGCTCTGCTGGGGTCATCAGACATGGCCACTCCGCAGGTCTCAAGCCCAGCAGGCTCTGACCATGGGATCTTCTTTCCCCAGACCCAGGTGAGTGGTCAAGTCTGTGACTCCAGAAGCCCAGGCTGGCTGGGATGCGCTCTGAACTCTCCCCTTCCTCTTGCCTCTTGTCACTCTGAACACCTACGTTGCTTAAACTCCCTGTGCTTACCACCTCCATTTGCAAAATGGGTACGAACTAGTCCCTACCGTCTGCTGTTAAATCCATATGTGGAATGTGACTTTCAAAGCAGGCCAGGTAAACTGTAAACCCTCAAGACACAGCAGGCATTATAATTCAATTACTCTATGGCCCAGGAGCATTCACGATAGCATTCTCTCCACTTCTGAGTTTGTTTGAAAATTTCCATTAAAAAATGTTCATTTTTAATTTCAAAATTAATTACCATCGAAGACTCAGAAAACACATCCTCTTTCTAAGGTCATTCACGAGCTTGCTGTTGATTTTGGAGGGCACGGCACAATACAGTTACCCTCTACTGAGAGCCAACTACGTGCCACACACTCTGTTGGCACTTGCCTTCAATCAGTGAGCTTAATATCCTTATGCCATATTCAAGGACATCGGGTGGAAGTGGGCTTAACCAGGTAAAGGGCAATTTCGAAGTGGTGAAGCTAGCACGTGAGACCACGTCTTCTAGTCAAATGCAACATTCTTACAAAATCCTAGTGGATGACTGTGTGCTTTGCAGAGAATATCAAATTGTAAATCCGATGTAGTCAGGATTTCAGATGACTGAATCCAGTTCTTAGAGTCAGATACAGAAGAATTTGGACCAAGAAACCCAGCTGAGCAATCCTTCTTCTTTTAACCTTCTCAAATCTCAAGTGCTTCTCCCTCTGCGCAGTAGAGGCCCAAACCTGGAGGGCCGAGCCTGACAGAGGATTGCGCTGCACATCCTGCCTGAGGGACAGCACTGTCTTCGTACATGTGGTCTGCTGCACGTCCAACACAAGGCTGGGCTGCTGACCTGGAGGTAGATGTCATCACAGCCCATAGCTTTCCCTGCAGCTGAGCAGGCTGGGCCTTCTTCCCCGTATGCCTGGAAAGCCAGGTGCTTCTCTTCTCAGGATCAAGGGCCTCATGACTTTGACCAAATTGCTCCTCTTATTTACCAAAGTCACTCCAGATTCGAATCCAGAATCCCTAACGTAGCATCTATTCTGTTTCATAAAACCTTCTGCAATGATGGAAATGTCCTGGATCTGTGCTGTCCAATATGGTGGGCCCTAGCCAACTCTGGCTACTGAACATGTGAAAAGGGCCTAGAACACCTGCATTAATTTAGACTTAAGGAGCCATGGTGACTAGTGGCTACCATATTAGACTACAAGCTTCTGGATCACTGGTGGAAATGCCCTCCATTCATGGGTCTAGGGCTGCCTCGTCGTGAGCCTCCTCGGATGGAAGAAGAGTACAGCTGGTCTGTAATCAGAGACCTGGGCTCAAATCAGCTCTTCTTTCCAGCTAAGGGACCCTTAACATGTAACTTACCCTTTCCCTTCATTTGTGCTCTCATCTGTAAAACTGGGATAATAGTGTCCATCCCACTGAGAGACAATGATGATGGCAACATGCGAGATTTGTACAGTATGACGCCCAGAAGACTAGAACACTGAGTCGCCATCAGGTGCTTTTATTATTACCTTCATCCTCCTCTTCCTTTTCCTAAATCTCTCTCGGTTCCCTTCCCAGGGCACCAGTAACTGGCTAAGAAACCAAAGATAGACTTTTCTGCTCTGTTTCTCTACTTTAAAGAAAGCCCCTAGTTGGCTCCTCGATGCAGGGGAAGGAGCCCTTCCCAGGCGCAAGACTGCGAGAACTAACACTGGAAGCTATCAGAACCCCTTGTCTTGCAGAATTCAGGAGCACAAGTCTTTCAGAACATCCTCAACCTCTCTGAGCCTGGGCGGATCATCAGAGATGCCTCCTTGAAAGCCATTCCTCTCAGACTCCGCCACCCCAGCCACCCCTCGCTTGACTCCCCGGCCTAGCTTCAACCTTGCCTCTTTCGGGCACCTTCGAGACTCAGCCGGTGCCCCCTCCCCACACCCAATCCTTCCTCCCTTTTGCAACTGTGACCTCTTCTGCCTTCCCGTTCAGGCTCTGACTGGTTCCCCTGGAGCTTTCAGAGCCTAATCCCTCCCAAGGCCTCAACCTCACCCTCTTATACATAACAAGAAACATGAAAGGGGTGAATGTTCCTCAAGCCAGAACAGAAAGAAAGGAGCAAGATGAAAGCTAAGCCAATATCAAATTATCACAAGCCTTTTTCCTTTTGCAAGCACTATCTTCCAAAATGAAAACTGCCCCACTGAGAAGCATTCGCTTTTGCTTTTTAAAAATCACTTCAAAATATTTGGTTGGAGGAGTAACAGTCCTAGGAGAGCGATTTTAGAACTGTGGCACATCAAAGAAAACTGGTTTCCAACTCAATGAAAGGAAAAAGCCTTGGTTTGCATGCTCCAGCCTTGTTCAAATCACAGGTTTCCCAGAAAGGACGACAAGATTATATTTCATTTGGCCTGCAAGGTTTTAGAAAGCATATTTCTTAAGCTGCCAACATTTAAAAACCTGTGGTGATTCCACATTTCCAAAGTCTAGATTTCCACCTTATTTTGCATAAGATCTACCAATGCTTAAGAGCCTTCTGCCTTGTGGTAATGCAAGCCCCGATGGGCAGGCTGGGTTTCTAGTTTGCCACAATCCCCACCATGCCACCTTGTGTCATAAGCAGCCCTCTCTCCTCATCACCATGCCGGCCAGGCCCCTGGAGGCACCCAAGTTTGTGGCCTCTTTACCAGAAGCCCTGGACAGACAAGGAATCGCCTCCAAACCCCCACAGCCCCACCAGCTCTCGTTTCCCTGCCCAGTCATTCCTACACGCCCACCCACCCAAGGAGGCTCTCAGCACCTTCTCCCCACCGTGCCCACCCCCACCCCGTGTCACCCAAACTGCGACTCACCTGCTACTCCGTGTCACTTTGGTCTCTCTTCACAGGGGTCACAGGCACCTCCCCGTTGACGCTGTCGGTCCCACTAACGGACATCAAGCTCCTCCGCTCCTTCTGATTTGACTTGTGTTCCACCTTCGTCACTCTAAACCTGAGGGGTTGAAGAGCAGGTGTGATGGGTTTTGCTTTCCCAGGAAACAAGACTCAAGAGTGAGTCAGAAGTCTAGAGGGTCCCAAACAAATTCAGCCAAAAGGTGGGACATCAATGAAAAACGCCCCATTCAATAAGGGAGCGGGGGGGCATTCCTTACCCACAAATGTCCCTGTCCCCTGCCAAAGCTTCCAGCTGACTTTCCCTCAACACATCACACACTCTGCTGGATACTTTCTAGAGCATGAAAAATGCATTAGAAAGCACGGGGACTCAAATTTTAAACAGCCTCGGGGTTGTGGTTTCCAACAAGGACATGGGTTGACCATCGGTTGTTTTAACCACAGAGGGCGGGCTAAAGGCACAACAAGCTTGCAGTTAGACTGACGCTACCAGAAGGTTCACTCGAGAGCTGCCTTATTCAAGTGCACCCCTCAGATGGTCTTATCTCTGCGGACACACAGCCAGAGGGGCCCCAACTGTGTCCTTTATCAGCATCAGTTGGCGGGAGGGTTTCTCTGCGTGTTCAGTTTTTGACTATATTTTTAAGAAAATGTGGGCTAATTTTCATTAAGGGTTTAGGAAAAAGCTCAGGAAGTTAAGGAAGGGATTTTCATAAAGAATTCAAAGAGAAATTAAGGAAATTGACTCAGTTCGACTGAAGTCCTTCATAATAGCTTCTCTTGAGTTCTGGTCTAAAATTCCCTTAAAACTATCTAAAGGAAAATACATTCTCCTTCGTCGTCTAAATGAGTTCACCAACCACAAGGAGGAGGGAGCCTCTGAGGAAGTAAAAAAAGGATCAGGGAACCGGTCATAAGCAAACGCTCACAGTGTTCTACATCCAAGAAAGAGAACTGCATCTGGGTATTGACAAGAGCCATGCTGAATCTCAGCTGAAAATTTCAGCAGGTATTTTTTTTCTAAAGCAAACAAAATACTCTTTTGTCTAAACAAGCCCCAGGTTCTCATTACATGCCGCATTCACAAATTCCCATGACTCTGCCTCTTAATAAAACAGTGTGGTCATGAGTTTGTAGGCTTCTGCTCTAAGTGGGAAACAGCCCTGCACTCCTCTCCTTGTTGCTTGTACAACAGAGGCTAAAACTCGACCAGATCAAAATCACAATAATAAGAGTAGCCAACAGCGGAGGGCAGAGTGAGTGCCAGAAACTAGCCTAAGACCTTCCCGTGAGTCAACTGACTTAATCTTCCCAGCAACCCAGTGAGGTGAGTGTTACATCCTCCTCGTGTTAGAGAGGGGGAAACCGAGGCACAGAACTACGCGAGCGAGTTCAGAAGCAGTCGTGCCAGCACGCGAACGATGGAGATGCGATGAGTTCAGACCACTCTCCCCAGAGCGCGTCCGTAGAGAAAGAAGAGCCAATCTGCTCCCCGCACCCAGCTCCAGCACACGCACTAGTAACCACGACCTCCCGCTGCCTTCCCAAACGTCGCCTTTGCCAGCTGGTTCCTGCCTGGGACTCAAGATGGCTGCCGCGGACCCCGCAGAAGACCCCCCGGCACCAGTGTTCTCCACGCCGTCCAATGGATTCATCCCGGAAGTGCGAGGGCTCCACACCACAGAGAGGCCCCAAGGCCATGGTAGCCGAGGACTGGGGACAGGTGCACACGACACAGGTAACGTGACCGAAGAGAGAGCAGTTGCAGGAATCCACGTGGGCAAGTGAGGCCCAGACAGCAGCCTGGGCACAAAGATGAAATGTGCCCTTCCAGGCCTCGCCCATCAAACCTTGTAGGAACAGTTCTCCTTGTTCCTTCTCCTTCTGCCGGCAGATGTGGCAGAGCCACAAGATGGAGAGCGCCTGGCCCTGGGACAGTCACTCCAAGAGCTGCCCGCTGGTGTGTTGGTCCGTACAAGTGCAACACCGACTTCTGTGTGAGGTTTGGGCTTAATCTGTTAGAACCAGGGCGCCGGCGGGCATCGCGGGTCAACCTGATCGGATGAACAGACCCCCAGAGAGCGGGGACCACATTATTTCTGGGTGCATCTGTGAGCCGTTTCCAGGATAGCTTCATTGGCTCTTAGTCCGAAGACTGGGAAAAGAAGACCGCCCTGACCAAGCGGGGTGGCTGTCATCAAATCCCTTAAGAGACTGAGCAGACAAGAAGGCCCAGGACGGAAGAATTTGGTTTTCTCTTTACCTGCCCTCGAATGTCGGCCTCCTGGTTCTCGGGCCTTCAGAATGGGGCTGATGACACCAGCGGCATTCCTGGGTCTCCAGCTTGCAGACAGCAGTTTGTGGGGACCTCTGGCCTCCATAATCACGCAAGCCAACTTCTCTAATAAATCTCCTCATATACATATCTACATACATCTATTAGCTCTGTTTCCCGGAGAACCCTGATCCTGCAAGTTATTAATTTTTTTTTTTTACCTTAATTAATACACCTGACATATGTTCTATCCTAGCTGCCTCTCAGGGTTCTGCTGCTGAAAAAATGTAGAACTCGGAGCAGAAGACGTGGAAAAAGCCCAGAGCTATAACCCGAGCCAGGCTTAGGACATCATACTCTATATTTAACAGGGACACACAAATCCACACAGCCCAGCAAGCATGTCACACAAATCCAAAGCCTCTGCAGGGATCTTACCTGCCAACGGAGAGGACCGTGACCTCTCCTTGACGCCTCGCGTGGCCCTGTTTGGACTTGTTGGTGGGTCTTATGAAGTGCCACCGTTTGTGCCTACACCGCTGACACACGTCCCTCTCGACGGCCCCGCCCACTGTGTGCAGATGGTGGCCACAGATGTGCTTCCCTGGGGTGCCTCCTGGTGACAAGGGCCCAGGGCTCACAGGCGGGCTCCCAGGAGTGCTGGGAGTCACTGGGCTAAGGTGGAGAGAAAGGAAAAGGTAGAACTGGTTACTTAAAAAAAGGACTAGTTGAGGCATGCTCTCCCCCGAGAGGCAAGGAGCAGCTTTAAATCACAGCCCAGCACCTGCCGGGGTCTCTAAACAAACAGATCCCATGAACATATGTGCCTTGAGGAAGAGAAAACACGTAAATTCCACTCGAACGATCAAACGACTTAAACTAGGAGATTTGATACAGGCTGACTACTGCATCAAAGGAAGAAAGCTTTTAGGTCAAGATCTCAAAAGGGACACTCCAGAGTTGTTGATGGTGTTGACAAGAGTAACAAAAACAGCTAACACTTGTATTCTGAGATTTTCATACATGTTAATTCTGCTCATGTTTTCAAAACCCATGAGGTTGGTATCATGAATTTCCTCATTTTAAAAATGAGAAGTTAACGCAACTCGCCTAAGGTCACACAGCTAGTAAGTGATGGATCTGAGATCCAAATCGGGAAAGCCTAATTCTAGAAACCATGATCTTAACCACCATGCCACAGTGCCTCAGAAAACGAGAGAGACTGCATTCTTTGACAACCTGGAAAAAAATCCAGCCAGACCATCCAAAATAGAAAAAGCAGACATATATAGGTCAGATGTTGGTCACCTTAGAAAGGCATACCAACACTCCGGTCCACTAGAAAAGGAGGTCTTAAAACAGGACAGGGCCGGCCTGACCAGGAATCAGCCCTCTGACGTGGTACAGGTGGGTGGAAAGGTGGGGGCGGCATGTCCCCGAGGAGCCCGAGCCCTGAGCCCGGGCCAACAGCCCCGGAGGCACACGCAAGTCTCATGACAGCATCGAACAGCCTTTCTGCTCCCGGAAACCGGCCCACTTGCACTTTTAAAAAGCAGTGTGCATGGTAGAGGAGACAGTCTCAAACATCAGAAACAGCCAGAAGTTTTCCAGTGTTCTTTAGGGATGCTCTTTAGATCGCTAAAATAAAAACACATAGCAGCAGCTTCCTGAGACCAAAAAAATGTGAAATTAACACCACACTGCGAAAAGCTGAAGTCACAAGTTTCACAACATCCATTCGACAAACACTTCTCGAGTCCATAAAACCCAATGACAGGCACTGTCCATTGCCCCAAAATAACTGAGGCCAACAGGCCCGGAGGTGACTTGGTTCAAACACCAGGGAGGCATCTGTGGTCAGGACTGGAATGTGACAGAAATCCCAGCTTGCACGTCCCTCTGAACCACACCGCCAGCGCTTCCTAGCCTGACCCACCTGCATTCGGAGGGACCTCGACAAAAGCCACACCTAACACACGGGTGTGAACCACTATAGATTATCTATGATGTGCCTGGTGCACCACCCGCAGAGTAAACAGGGAAAGGTCCAAACTCCTCGCCCTGTCCCTTAGAACAACTTGCCTTCCTGGCCCATCTTGCTACTGTCCACCGTGTTCTCTGGCGGCCCCAGGCCGAACTCTCTGCTCCACACTTTTACACTCCAGTGTTTGTGCCCTGGGCTTTCTCCGCCTCCAAGCAGTCTCTGTCTCTTATGTGTCTGGCTCAGATGGCACTTTGGTGAACCTTCACAGACTTCCCTCTGGCCCCATGGAGCCCCGGGAGCACCTAGTGTTTGCTGCTCCTGCAGCATGGCCGTGCTCCCCATTGTAAGGCTGTGCTCCCCATTGTAAGGCTGTGCTCTCCATCATCATAAGGCTTCATGCCCAAGGCTCCTTTTCCCTCCAGCTTAAGCCCTCCGGACTCCAAGATCTGTGAAAGCCCAGCTCCAGCACTGTGCCCAGCACTAAGCAGGCATTCAAGAAATGCTCCTTGCTGAAGGAAAAAACAAACAAACAAACAAACAAACAAACAAAAAAAACCTCTCTAGAAATACCGTTCTCTGTAATTCATTAGGAGGAACTATAATCTCAATAGACCAACCAGCCTGATTTTCATTTCATCATCACGATTTATGGAGGTTGTCTTTCAATGCCCCATGCCCCTTGTGTTCCTTATAATAACCCAAGCAAGTGAGTACAACAGTTATCTCCATGTGTAAATGATGGAACTTGAGCCCAGAGTAGTGAGTTAGCTGCCCACACAGAGTGGCCAATACATGGCAGAGGGGAGACTCCACCAAGGTTCCCAACTCCAAGTCCAACTCTGACTTCTTTATCATTTCTCCAAGGCCGCAATCCTCAGCCAGGGCTGAATTCGCCCCAGGGGACCACTGACAATGCGCAGGGACATTCTGGGTCATCACACAGAGCGGGGAAAGAGGACACCAGCATCTAGTGAGCAGGGCCCAGGAATGCTGGTAAACATCCCACAGTATGCAGGACAACTGCCCACAGCTAAGAATTATCTGGCCCAAATGTCAACCAGGCCAAAGCTGGGAAACCTGCTCCAGCAGGTAACTGCAAAAGAAGAAAAGTGCACTAAAGGTGGGGGCGATGCGCTCACCTTTCAGGGTCTCCCAGGCTGTTATCTGCCACCATTGCCTTTAAAACATCAACGTTTGCTAAGGGGGAAAAAAAAGAAAGTAAAGAATTAAAATGGAATGAATCACATGAGCAATCACAGAGTTACCACATTAGAAAAGCTGTTGGAAGAAAATAAAGAGAAAAAAAGCTGTTGGGGAAAGACCTGAGGTCCTTCAGTTCACAGGGCCCTAGGGTCCCAGAGAAGGGAAGTTTTTCCCAAGGGAATCCCTAGAAATGGCACCATCTGCAGATAACTTTCACCATGCAGGAATTCGGTATGAGTGACAGAGAATCTACAGATAGGAAAGCAGATCTACCATAGGGCCGAGCTTCCTACACATCATTCCGACAGACACAGAAAACTACTCTTCTTCCCATTCTGAAATGAAAGGGAAATTTACATGGTACTATGCCCCTGTACTCAGCTCACCTGACTAAACGAATAGTGATACATAGGTCTTAAGAGACCTGTATTCTAATACCTTGCATGAGCCCAGCTGATTAGCCTTAACTTCTGAATACCCACGTATCATCAAGTCTACCCCACACAGAATCAAGGATGTGAGAGGGTTAATTTTCCAGGTGGGCCATTAGCTTAGCTCATCTTCAGGACCATAGAAGACCTTAACTCTGGCCAGATACCTTAAATTTCCAAGAGTTGGTCACACATAGAGGTTACCTAAACATGAACTGAATTAAATTAGAGTTCCAATGTTAATTTTAAAAAATCCAATATTTTAGGCTGGGGGTAGGCTGTCAACCAAAGCAAACTGAATCCAAGCTTCTTGGGTCCCCACCCCACGCTCCGACCCTACAGACACACATGTTCTTTCTGCCTCTGGCAGAGTGGTCAGACTCTCAAGGATGAAAGACTGAGTGAGGGTTCCGGCTCCTCTTAGATATTTAATTGGCAAAGCCAAGTGCTATTACTGACTCCTAACCTTTTCATTGATCTTTTTTAAGTGCTGTTCTCATGAGGAACCACAAATTCTCCAGAGACAGAAGAATAAAAAAATCACTATTTGCCATGGGAGCCAACAGCAACATTTCACATTTAACGGCTCAAATGACATCCGTGGAGGAGGAAAATTTACTCTAGTTTCAACGCTACTGCTTTCAGGTATTAACAGTTATAGGTTGACAGAGTGCTTCTCAACTTTTTAAAAATTAAATTTAAGGGTTTTTTAAATGATTTTATTTATGTATTTATTTATTTATTAGAGAGCGAGAGAGCACAAGATAGGGGGAGGGGCAGCGAGAGAGGGAGAAGCAGACTCCCTGCTGAGCAGAGAGCCCGATGCAGGGCTCCATCCCAGGACCCTGAGATCATGACCTGAGCCGAAGCCAGATGCTTAACTGACTGAGTCACCCAGGCGCCCCCAAATTTAAGTTTTTTAATTTAAATAATTATTGCCCCGTCCAGAAGCCTTTTGCAACATCTTTTTTCTAATCACCCTCTTACGAGATTATAATACTGCAGATAAATATCTGTTTGTGTACTATATGTATACAAAATAATAAGGGTTTTTTGTCCCCATGATCCATTTTCCCCCCTTCACAACCCTTGCAAGGGCATAGGTTTTTTAAAAAGAAATATTAATACAGTATACCATCTTTTCTAAAAGAAATAGTCTCTTTGCCCTTCATGACTCCCTGTGATAATGTCCAAGCACATTCTCTAACCCAAGTTCTGACCTAAATAAGACTCCTGTAATTACTGAGAAAGTTCTGAAATGGATTGGCAGAATCTTCTCCCATACAACAAAGGCATGCTACCCTCTACAAGACAAACGGAACTACAATCTAGTCTTGTCTATTTTTTACCCTTTTAATTAATAAAAAGGATTCAGAAAATTAATTTTTGTTTAGACAAAAGGTTTAGGGAAGACACAATAATTTGCCAGCTGACACTTATTCTCTGCCATCATTTACTAAACTTCAAGACTACAGACACTAAAAAGGGAAAACAACCAAAAAAGGTATGAAAATAAAGACAGTGCCAACAGCACTCGCTTGTAAGAATGAGCTGTTTAAAAATGAAAGCTTAAATAGTTGCCAGAGAAAACTAATCACCTATAAAACGATGACCTCCCTTAGAAAGATGGGATCAGAAAACGATCAAGGAAGTTTGTTAAAAGATATTAAAATCATTCCTAAAACTGTTTTTTTTAAATAGACTCATGTTGTTTCTTCTACATTCATGTATTCCTGAACCTCGCCCTACCTCTTAGAAAAATTTTAAAATGGCCCTTGTTTGCTATGAGTGCAGTTTCCTTTAAGTGCAGGCTCACGTTTCTAGATAAACATCACTCACACCCTCCCTATCCAAGGAGGTTTGGTATGTGGAGTCATGTGGTTTCCTGGGTTAAGAAAACTTTCTAATGTAACCCCACAATTTGGACTTAATTTGGTTGTAAAATTACTATGAAAGTACAGTCATCTGATTAAGTTCTTTTGAATATTATCTCCTCCCCAATTATTACTCATAATTACAATAAGCAAGTGTTTCCCTGCATTTGTCAACATTCTGTCCACTGGACTTCCCATCCTGGGTTTCCAGAGAATGGGAGCGGTCAGTTACAGGGCAAGGAAAACCTGTGGAGAACAGGAGAAATTTTCTAGAGGGTAAAGATTTCATAAAATGCTTTCTCTCTTCTGTCCTGAATTTCTGCCTGATCCTAGGTATAAAGTAGCAGTCAAATCAGGCAAGAAGAATGCCCTGTTTTTCTCTCCCACCACTCTTCTCTTCAAATATTCCCTTGAGGGGTGCTTGGGTGGCTCAGTCCGTTAAGCATCTGACTTTTAATTTCAGTGCAGATCATGATCTCGGGGTCCCAGGAAGGAGCGCCAAATCAGGCTTCCCGCTCAGCAGGGAGTCTGTTTGTCTCTCTCACTCTCTGTCCCTCCCCCTGCTTGCATACTCTCCTTCTCTTTCTCAAATAAATTTAAAAATGAAATTATTAAAAAAAAAAAAAAGATTCCTTTGCAATCAAGGCAAATCTCCCAGTCAAGAACTGTGGCCATCCCCAAAATCAGAGTACTGCTGTATGCAAGCCACTGGCCAAAAGCTTTACAGACCTCATCATGTTTGACTCTCCTGACAACTCTAAGAGTAGACAGAGTCATCATGCCCATTTTACAGATATAGAGACTGAGGCCCTAAAGAGCATAATTGATCGGCCAGCCAGCATGAGAGACCTGGACACAAGCCCTGGTCCATCTGACTTTCAGGTGGATGAATTTGACTTTGATGTCCTCCCTCTTACTCCTTCAATGTCCAAGTGTCTACCCAAATGGTTAATAGTTCAATGCTTCAAGAACGTCAGCATGATCATGATAGCAAGCTTTGGAGACCTACTCGGTAATGATAATTTGTAACAGAACCCTTGCCATAAAATAAATTGAGCCCCAAGGTAAGAGTTTCACAAAAGGATCCCTCTGCCTGGTGTGACTAACCAGGGACACTTGGACAGTAACCACAATAGTCTTCATTATCATCAAATGACACCGTTTAGGGCCTGGCAGAGAGGCTGGGCTATGGACTTGCAGGTACTTTCCAAAAGCCCACAGAACTCAAGAAAACCCCAATGGCCACCCACACACTTTTCAATTCAATCTACTTAAAAAGATAAATTAAGGGTAGCACTGTCGCTAATCCAAGCCTTGAGATTAGCAAGAAAATAATCAGTATGCGGATCAACTGAAAAATTTATCCCTCAAGAGATTTATATAAACTAACCCGATTTGCAACATTTGAGACATGATATATTTAAGCCATAAACAATGTCACCATGAGTAGGGATGAAATATTACCCCATTAGCCAAATTAAAAATGCAAAGCAGAAGACTATTCATAAATCATGATTGCAGGTGTTTTTAAATATGTAAATATAGGCAAAGAAAACCTAAATAAACATGGCAAATGGTAATGGCTGGGTTGTATTTAATTTTATTCTTTTTTTTTTCAATTTTTAAAAGAAAAGTTATGCTAGGGTGTGCTTAAAATTAAAAAAAAAATGGAAAATTAACACCGACAAGGAGATCTAAATGGATACTAAGTTCAGAGACTGTTAATGATGCAGACAAAGGATTTAAAAAGGCATTTGTTCTGTAGAGGACTGAAGCCTCAAAGCAAACTAGAAAGCTAGGTTATAAACTGGGAAGAGACCCAAGTATGGATCTAATTCCCCAGCTGTGGTTTTGGCACCAGCCATATCTAGAAAAGGGTTCCAGTGAGGTCAGATGTCTCCCAGGGGCCAAGGAGAACCAAGGGTCACGGAGAGGATCAGAGCCACGCTCCTCACTCACAGGTGGCTGGACAAATCACAGGTAGACTAGTGAAAGCATGGACCATGGACGGGGGAGGGGGAGAGAGAAGTGGGGAGCAGAGGAGGGAGAAGGATAACAGTGCCTTCGGTGTTACTCCAGTGGACCTACCAATCAAGGCAGAGGAAACAAAGAGGCTACTTCCTGAGAAAGAACAGCATTGAAATAGAAAAGAACAGGGGCACCTGGGTAGCACCTTTGGGTAAGTGGCTGCCCTTGGCTCAGGTCATGATCCCAGGACCCTGGGATGGAGCCCTACATCTGACTCCTTATGCAGTGGGGAGCCTGCGTTCTCCCTCTGCCTACCACTCCCTCTGCCTGTGCTCTCTCCCTCCCTCTCTGACAAATAAATTTTTCAAAATCTTTTTTCTTAGTGTTCCATGATTCACTGTTTATGCACCACACCCGTGCCCCATGCAATATGTGCCCTCCTTAATACCCACCACCAAACTTAAAAAAAGAAAATAGAAAAGGACAGGGGTGCCTGGATGGCTCAGTTGGTTAAGCATCTGACTCCTGATCTCAGCTCAGGTCTTGATCTCAGGGTCAGGCATTCGGCCCTCCATGGGACTCCACAATGGGCATGGAGCCCATTTTAAAAATAATACTAATCAATAAATAAAATAAAATAGGAAAGGACAGACCTATTTCCCCATGAGTGTGGGAAGTGAGGAAATTACACAGCATACTTGTCCCAGACAGTCAAACGCTTCTCCTGTGCCTCCCTGAAGAGAAGTGGCCTGATGCAGGCGCCACCCTGCCATACGCCGGCGGTAGGAGCTCTGGGCCTCTGTTTCCTCATCTGCAAAATGGGATGCTAAAAGGACCTACCTATCTCCAGAAGGTGGTTCTGAGAATTAGTGAGTTAATGCTTAAGGAGTTTTATCAACTATCCCAGCTGTACGCATTATCACTTTAAAAAGAAGACGTTTTCCATCCCTCCTTCCTGAGAAAAGGAAAGAGGAGGTGACAGCAAGTGGCCAAGCCTTTGGAGTCAGATGCACAAGTTCAAATCTCAGCTCCGCCCCTGCCAGTGGGTGGTGCTGCAAGTCAGTTAAGCCCGGTGAGTTTCTTGGTGGGTCTCTAGGTTTCTCAAGGGCAAAATGGGAAGGAAGTATCTGAACCGTGAGGTGGTTAGTCCCTAGAAAGCCCTGAGAACAGGCCTGGCACACAGCAAACGGTGCATACTGGGAAGCTGTACGTCAGAACTCCAACCCCGGGGTGCCTGGGTGGCTCAGTCGGTTAAGCGTCTGCCTTCAGCTCAGGTCACGATCTCAGGGTCCTGGGATCGAGCCCCACATTGAGCTCCCAGCTCAGCAGGGAGTCTGCTTTTCCCTCTGCCCACTTCCCTCAACTCATGCACTCTCTCGCTAATAAATAAATAAAATCCTCAAAGAAAAAAGAAGAAGAACTTGAACCCCTGCAAAGTTTTCAAGGTTTACTTACTTATTTCTGATGCAACGGTCAGTAACCCACCTCAGCCCCATGCTCGCTAACTTGGCAGCTGCTCCAGCTCTTAGAGGCTCTGGGCCCTGAGGCTACTGGGGATGAAGGCAAGGAGCCCCACGTACTCCAGTACCTACTCAGGGCCCTGCTAACAGCTCCTCAGCTAACAGCCAGTATTTATCTCATCAAGATTCAGTTTATCCTCCCTTTCAGAAGATAAGAGTTCAAAGTACATTCCAGAGGGGAAAAAATGCTTCTATTCACAAAGGTTATACCTTTTAAAAGTCTGAATACTTCAGAAAAGATCAGAGAACAGGCAAATCTATTGTACTAAGCCCTTGAATGGAGGATGTCACAACAGTGCAATGGGGTAAATATTACTTATTACCCCCCCTTTTACAGAGGAGGAAATGGAGACCCCATGAGGTAAACTGACTTTCCCTGAATCAAGATGAGGCCAGGATTAGAAGGTGAGCCTCCCCAGCCGGCTTTCTGGAAACACTCACGCCCACTGACTCTTCGAAAACACACTTAGATGACATTCTTACGGTGGAATAATCTGGAAGGTGATGTATTCGTGAGTTTACGTGAAAAGTGCTGCCAGTGACCAGAAAGATCGACCGAGGAGTTCACACAAATTCTGACTCTTTAAGGCAGGTTTTTAATAAGACACAAATATTGAATTGTTCTGGAACAGTAAAACATCCATACCTTCATTTTTCATGATATAGTGGACAATCTGCCCAACGGTGTCACTGTTTTCATTTACACTGTCATTCAACTCTGAAAGAGAAAGAGGAGGGGAGAGCGGGTTACCGTCAGTCACCTCTGTCGAGGCAATGAGTTCTCACTCAACAGTGTGTACAAAGCTAAGCCATGGCCTAAGGGTGGAGACTTTCTTCCTTCAGCCACAAACCGCCCAACGCACAGCCCAGAGTGACTTCTCTGGCGCACAGACATAACAAGCACCAGAATGATCCATCAACCTCTTCTCCAGTCCAGACACCCACTCACTTTCATGCGTGTGTATCAGTCCTTATTACTCTACTTCTCGCTCATCATTTCCTTAAACCCTTAGGGGACATGGGAAGAAAACAGTTAATCAAAAGAAAAAATTCTCCTTGGATTTTCTTTCAACTGCAGACATAGTATATAAATGTAGAGCACAAATTTCCTTCTCACATTGGGTCATGATTCATCCATGTTTAGAAGACTCTCCTTTCGTTTAAATACACTTCCAAATGACCTACATTTTGGCTGTGGTTATTTGCCCACAAACTCCGTTGACCTTAGGAAACTATACTAGGTGACGGTCTTTGAAGAAAAATCAAACCTTCACCCTGAAACAGTGTAATTTCAGGGAGGAGGGAAAAGGGGGGGATCCCAGTTCACAGAGCACGAATCAAGGCATACAACATCCTACTCGTGTCCCTGGAAAAGTGTCTTCTCCATCCACAGTCGGCTTCCTCCTCCACGAAAATGAGCATTTGGCTCGACAGTGCAAATACTGACTGCTAAGCCGGCAGGGGTGGGGGGTGGGGGGTGGGGAGCTTGCTTTCTGTTGACAAACACTCGGCTTTGGTTTGCTCATAAGCTACCCATGACTCATCCAGCAACCGGGCTCTCTCTCTGCCTCAAAGGTCAGTGGGGGTGGGAAAAACCAACAGGCCAGCAGGCTGGCAAGGGAGGAAGAAGCTCTCCCCACTCCGCCCGCTGGCTCTCTTGAAAGGTGACCAACTCCGAATGTTCCCTTCTGCACAAACTGCCCTTTGAGGAGCTGAAAGGGATATGGATGGTGAGCTACTACTCCCCGAAGTCCAAGTCAGGAAACATCCCTAAAGCATGGTTGAAAAGAACATCAAGGAAGGAAGAAAACAGGATTTTATTTCTTGGATTTTTCCAAACCCTACCTAACAACTGCATGTTAAGAGGAAAAGGTAAGACATCCTCAAATTAATACTAAGGTACCATTTCTTACCATACTTTAACTGCACTGTCGACACAACTGTTTACTTAATAAATATAAATTCCAGGGACGCCTGAGTGGCTCAGTTGGTTGAGCAGCTGCCTTCGGCTCAGGTCATGGTCCCAGCGTCCTGGGATCGAGTCCCACGTCGGGCTCCTTGCTGGGCAGGGAGCCTGCTTCTCCCTCTGCCTCTGTCTGCCTGTGCTCGCTCTCTCTCTCTCTCTCTTTCACAAATAAAGAAATAAAATCTTTAAAAAAAAAAAAAAGCCACACGATGAAGGATTCCTTAAATACCTTAAAAGAGACCGTGTGTGAGGGAGAACATTCGGGAACTTGAAGCATTGAACTCGTTTTAAATAAATAAATAAATAAATATAAATTCCAATCACATAGGTTTCAGATAGAACTCCCCCAGCAAAAGTAATACCACAAAACCGTGAGAGCTATTTAAATTCCCCATCATTCTTATCAGAAGCTCTCTCGGTAATAATAGTAAGGATTCATAGTTACTGACTATGTAAGTAGTAAGGATTCAGTTACTGACTGGCCACGTGTGCCAAACATTAAATGCATCGTCTCTCTAAATTCCACAATAATCCTACAAGATGGACATTACTGTCCTCATTTAAATTAAATTAAAATTTAAATTAAATTGGCAATCAACTACCTAAGATTAAATTCCAGTTAAACTACACATAGCAGAAGTTCAGAGCAAATGGAACTTGCCCAAAGCCACAAGGAATGTGCTGGTAGGTGTTTCATAAGTGAAGGCCAGGTTTTAAGCCCCAGGTGTGGTTAGTATGAAATCCATACAGACACACCACCCCACCTCCTACTATGAAGACAGATCATTTTGGGGGCACCTGGCTGGCTCAGTCAGTAGAGCATGTGACTCTTGATCTCCGGGTTGTGAGTTCGAGCCCCACGTTGGGTGTAGCGATTATGTAGAAATAAAATCTTAAAAAAAAGAAAGAAAGAAAGAAAGAAAGAAAATCTCCCCCATCGACATCGCCATGAAAAGGACCCAGGTATTTACCTATCTTTTCAACCTTTTCCTCTTCCACCTCCTGCTCGGCTTCTGTGGTGCAACGATAGCCCTTCTTCTTAAGCAGGTGGCAGATGAGGACGCCGAACAGACCCATGATGAAGAACACGGGCACGAGCGCATAGGCGATATACTCTGGGTGTCCGCTGCCCGTGTTGTTGGTGGGCGCTGGGGTCGTCTGTGTTCTGGAGTGCAGCGTGCGGCTGCCCCCATTGTCTACAGAGAGAAACGCACACGGTGGCATCAGACGTCTGCCGCGCGGCGAGGACAACCTGAGGACCCCAGGGAACATGCCCATGGAATCGGAGTCGGCTCCCAAACCAAGGGCCACGCAGAGACTGGAGGGTCAGGCAGAACACGGGCTGAGGGCTAGGCGTGGCTACAAGTCCGAGTTCCCATCCTGTCCCTGCTGGTTCGCACACTAGGTCCCACTCTGCGTCGTTTCTTTAAAACCTCTCAAGCCAGCCTCTACTTCCTCACCTGCAGCAGGAGCCACACAGTGTTTTAAGTATGTCTGGGAGCAGTGACTAGCACAAAGGAAACACAGAGTCGTTTGGTGGCATTATAGCAGAGCGCTGAGTGGTTAAGAGCATGGACCCAGGGGCCTTGGGTTCAAGTTCTGACCCCCCCGCCCCCGCCACCTAGCAGCTGTGCAATAACTTAGCACCTCCGTGACTCAGTTCTTGTGAAATGCACACACTCATTAGAACCTACCCACCCTTCCAGGGTATCATGAAGATGAGATAAATACATGTAAAATATTCACAACCATTTTTACAACATAATAAACACTCAGCTACGCAGCAGGAACATTCTAGGCACTGGTGACATATCATGGAGTAAGACAGACAAAGGTGCTTGTCCTCGTGGAGCTTACGTTTTAGAAGGACTTAGTAAACGGACAGATCTAGAATATGGAGAAGAGAGGAAAATCCGGGATGGCATCAAGAGTTTGGCCCAGGGAACAAACATAAAAATGGAAGGCTGTGCATTTTTTTGTTCGTGCACTTACCCAACTAAAATTTCATCGTCCACCCACCATGTGAAAAGCACAAGGTTGGGAACCGGACAGAGTGATAAACAACCCGACGTGGCCAAGAGAATCGTAGAACGTGTAGAGAAGCATCAGAAACAGTCCCCACACAAAACACATGGGCAGATCGTCACCAATTGAGAGAAACGCTGTCCAAGGCAATACATGGGGCAACGGGAGAAAAAAGAACAGTGAGGACCTATTTTATGACTTCAAACATAGGGCAGCTAAGAAGGGGGCATCTTTTGAAGAAAAGTAGCAATTTGCTTGTGGACATGTCAAAGCATCCCAGGGGCGTATTACCAGATCCACACCTGCCGGGGTGCCACGCACAGGCTCCCAAGAGTCCCTGCCCACGGGGACCCGCACCCCCTCTAGGAAGGAGCGTGAGCAGCAGAGAGCCGGGCACAGGCATCATGAGACGTGGTCAATGAAGACGACAGAGGAGGAGCCAGCTAGGCAGAAAAGCGGCAAAGCACCAGCTCATAAAACAAGAAGAGAATTATCAGCTGAAGGAGGAAGTCAGGTAGGAGGAGGAGTAAAGAAACATGCGAGATTTGGTTGAAATGAAGTATCCTTACTTGGATTACTCCAATTCGAAAGTGATGAAATGAAGTTCTTTCTCTACACGAGAGATAAATAGTGGTGAAGAAACCCAGAAACCGGAAAACTAGATATGTTTAATTATAAGCTCTCTGAGTATTTTGATAAAAAAGGATCTGTGCGGCAGTGATTGTAGGGGACAAATAGCAGGTGCGAAATAACCATATTTCATCACTGCAGCCAACAGTATCAAACATAAGCCCAATTTGCAAACCAGAGGCAACACAGCAAAGGGCTATCGATCTTTCACATGGAAATATGCATGACCTTTGAACAGGAAAGAAAACTGCTGGTTTCTTAGGTCTGTACAAGGTTGCAATCATTATTTTATCAGACAATCTCTAGAACTGGGGATAACCTATTATTTCTTCTGATTTGTCTTCCAGGAATCAATATATTAAGTGAATGAACAAATAAATGGAAACACACACACACACACACACACACACACTCTTCCCTAAGCATATGCAAATATATCACCTAACTTAGAATTTGCGGCCAGTCTTTTAGTAAAAAACAGAAATAATTCTTTAACTTCTTTTACAATTCTAAGTCTTATTTATTAACTCCATTTTAATTCCACATATTCCATGCAACTGGGATTGGTGAAGCAAACAGCCTCTAAAACTGACAGTTTTACTCAGAATCACAGTCTGTTTCAATCTGGAGGTTACAACTAATTCTCTTTGGGGGCACTAGGAACAGGGAGGAAAGCAGAGGGGCTCGGAATTGGAGCCAACAGCCCCTCCTGAATCAGATGGTTGAGAATGTGTCTTCATTAATTTGACAAGTAGCAAACCCTTGCAAATACTACATATTTAGAGTTTGTGATTTACAAACAGGTATCAGTCACTTAATCTCGTAATTACTGTACCATAGAAAAGCTGATGAAGATATGAATCTTAATTAGGGAAACATGAATTACAAAGAGATGCCATATAGCACTGAGGTTACAAGGTCAGACCTCCTGGCATGAATAACAACTTGGCCACCTACTAGGCATGTCAACTTGGGCAAGTTATTGAACGGTTCTGTCCTCAGTTTCCTCGTTATGAAATAAAATCAACATGATTGTACCTTTCTATGATGATTTTAAAACTTGGCCCCAAATTCTTTTATCCAGCTCCAATGGAAGTCTGTACCTCCTTCCCTTGAATACATCCTCTGTCTTCTGCCGGACCAATAGAATAGGTTGGATTGATGCTCTGTCAGTTTCCAAGCCCCACGCCGAAAGAAACTGACAGCTTCCACTTCCTGTCTCTTGGGGCAGTTGCTTTTGGAACATAGTCACCATGCTGTGAGGCAGCCCAAGCTTCCCCAAGGAAAGAAACCAGTAACAGTCATCAACTCACCAACTATGTAAATGAGCCATCCTAAAAGTAGGCATAGTCCCAGCTAATGCTGCAATGCTGCCTGGAGGGAACATGAGCTGTTCCTGATGAACCCTGCCCAAGTTGGAGATTCCTAAGCAAAATGAGTGGCTGTTGCTGTTTCAAGTCACTAAGCTTTGAGGTCATTTGTTATACACCAATAGTAACTAGAAGATAACCTCATGGAGTCATTGTGAGGATTAAGTATACTAATACATAAAGCACTTAGAAGAATGTTTAGGAAGAGACAAGGAATGTAAAAGTGTTTAGTCACCATCATGCTAGAACTGGACTATCCAGTAGGGTAGCCACCAGCCACAAGGAGCTACTCAAATTTAAGTCTACTAAAATGAGATGAAATTAAGAACTCAGTTTCCCAGTTGCATTAATCACATTTCAAGCATTCGGTAGTCACATGCGGCTAACTGCTACCGTACTGGACAAGTCAGAAAAAGAACATTTTCATCAATCCCAAAAGTTCTAGTGGAGAGCCCTGTTATAGACTACAAAGAACCACTGTAAGGCCGTTGGCTGGAGAATCTACCGTGACCTACCATAGCAATTCAATAAAAATAACTTTGAAATCACAAAGGAACTATTCACAAATAATGCCTTAAAACATTTGTCAACCAAGGTAAATTTCATTTTCCTTTAATTTACACTAATAACTTATTCAGAGACACTGGCCATCTCTCTCCTTCACCTCCAGCTGAATCATATCTGAATTATAAACAAATTATTTGAGTCTAAATTCATAGCAAAGTTGTTGCTGCATTAATTATGAGTCCAAAAAATGGCAAAAACCTGAATGTCTGACAGTGGGATAGTGAGAAAATATCTAAGTCAATCACTATCTACCCATTTGACAGAATAATATTCATCATTTAAGATTATTTATCAAGATTTTGTGAAGACATGAGAAAACACTCAAGACATAATGTTGAATTTAAAAAGCTTAATTTAGGGTGCCTGGGTGGCTCAGTCAGTTAAGCATCCAGCTCTTGATTTCAGCTCACATCATGATCTCAGGGTCCTGAAATCGAGTCCCACAATGGGCTCCATGTTCAGCACAGAGTCTGCTCAGGATTCTTTCCCTCTTCCTCTCTCTGCCCTTCCCCCATTCTCTCTCTCTAAAAAATGAATAAATAGGGGCACGTGGGTGATTCAATGGGTTAAGCATCTGCCTTCACCTCAAGTCATGATCCCAGGATCCTGGGATTAAACCCCTGCACCAGGCTCCCTGCTCAGTGGGGAGCCTGCTTCTCCCTCTCTCTCTGTTGCTCCCCCTGCTTATGCATTCATTCTCTCTCTCTCTGTCAAATAAATAGTCTTTAAAATAAAATAAAATAAATGAAATGTTTTTAAAAAGAGAGAAAGAGAAAAGCTTGATTAAACATCTTATATACTGTATGGTCCAACTACTTAAAAAAATGCATGAAGGCATAAAATGTACAAAGCAATGACCAAAATATTACATGATTCCAGGTAACCAAATAAGAAGATAATTTTAAATTTTATTTTTATACTTAACTGTAATTTTCCAAAATTCATGTGTTTTGTACCAAGGTAGTAGAAAGATATAAAGCAGAGATTGTCAGCCATTTGGGAATCACAGACCCCTTTGGGAACCTATTTTGCTATGAAGGTTCCTATTCCAAAATTTTGCCTCCAAGTTCTACGGGCTCTGAACCCCAAGTTTATATAAGGGCAAGTGACTTGATAAGGATGATGCTCAAGTTTCTGCCTAAGTAATATGGTGGACATGCCATTCATGGAGATGGGAAGTAACTCAAAAAAAAAGGAAGTTTGCTTGGTGTTGAATTTTACCTGCCTCTCAATTCATACATTGACATATCCCAAGTACCTCAGAATGTGACCTTATTAAA
This sequence comes from Mellivora capensis, assembly GCA_004024625.1. NCBI lineage: Eukaryota > Metazoa > Chordata > Mammalia > Carnivora > Mustelidae > Mellivora > Mellivora capensis. Next base: position 23,970 of record PISX010023055.1, read on the forward strand.
AGACAAGGTCTTTACAAAGGTAATTAAATGAAAATGAGGTCATCTGAGTGGACTGAAATCCCACTGGAGTGGACCTCTGTCCTTATAAAAGGGGAAATTTGGAAGCAGACAGGAGCAAAGGGAAAACACCATGGGAAGATAAAGTCAGATATGGGATGATGTTTCCAAAGGCCAAAGAATGCCAAAGATTGCCAGCAAGCCACCAGCAACTAGGAGAGAGGCATGAAATCGATTCTGCACAGCCCTCACAAGGAAGCCACCCTGCCGATCTTGATCTTGGAATCCTAGCCTCCAGACTGTGAGATAAACTTCTCTTGTTTAAGCCACCCAGTTCATGGTACTTTGTTAAGCCCTAGCAACCTAATATACTTGGCATGGAAAGGACAACATCACGAGTTCAGTTTTGAACACGTGGAGATAGAAGTAAGCAGTGAGGTTGGGGATGGGGGGTTGCAGGAAGAAAACCAGATGGAAATATCCATTGAGTGACTGGATCTACTCCATGAAGAAGCTGAGGAAGAGAAGCCAGGGCTCTCCTCTAGAACACAGAGGCCAGGGTTTCCAGAAGGAATGAGCAGATATCTAGGTCACATGCTGCAAGAGAGCAATTAAAATAGGAAGGAAATGGAAAATGGCACAGCCACTATGTAAAACAATATGGCGGTTCCTCACAAAGTTAAAAATAGAACTACCCTGTGACCCAGCAGCCCCATTTAGCCTGTCTATTCAAAAGGACTGAAATCAGGATCTTAAAGCCATATCTGCCTCCCATGTTCACCGTAGTATTTTTTACAACAGCCAAGATATGGAAACAACCTAAATGTTCACTGATGGCTGAACAGATAAAATATGGTCTATACATACAATTGAATCCCATTTAGCCTTAAAAAAGGGAAATCCTGCCATTGGCGACAATATAAATGAACCCAGAAGATATTACACTATGTGAGAAAAGCCAGTCACAGAAGGACAAATACTGCATGATTCCACTTTATGACCCATCTAAAATAGTCAAATCTATAGAAACAGAGTCGAATGGTGGTTGCCAGGAGTGAGGGGAGGGGAAAATCGGTGGCTTCCATTCAGCGGTGGAATGCTTCCATCATGCTTTATGACATGGCGCCCGCTGTTAACAATACTGTATCCTGCACTTAAAAATTTGCTTAGAGGGTTGATCTCATGTTAAATGTTCTTAACACAATTTAAAAAAAGAAACAAGAAATAAACAACCTAAGAAGACTCTTTAGAAAAAGAATGGAGAAGTACTCAGACAAATCAGGCAACAAGGAAGAACTCATGGGAAACCATCACTAGTTTCTAATTTAGGAAGCCACTGGAATTTTCTTTTAACTTTCTCCTTGTACTTTACTCCCTGTTTTTCTGTACTTTCTTGAAGTAAACTTAAAAATCCCAAAATAAATAAATACATACATACAATGAAAAATTAAATTAAATTAAGTAGGAAGGAAAACGATCCACGGGAGATCTTCATAGCCTTGGAGAGCACAGTTTTTCAGTTAGCCAGGAAGGTAAGACTAGATTCCCTGGGCTGAAGAATAGAGACCGGGCTCAGTTTACTCTTTCTGGAAGCCTAGTAGGAGCAAAAAAAAAAAAAAAAAGGTGAGAGGAAGAAATTTCTGTTTGGAGTTTCGTTTTGTTAAGTGCCTGAAACCAATGTATGTATAGACAGAGCAAAAGAGAGACTGAGAGAGAATAAGGAGTGATGGCCTTGAGAAGATTTCCATATGAAGAAGATAGATTAAACACTGAAATAGAAAAAAAAAAAAAAAAGCAAACAAAACAAAAACGCCCACTTGTTCTAAAGCAGTGGGTCTGTGAGTTAGAGCCCTCACTAGTAGGCTGAAGGAAGTTGAAGGGGCAAGGTGCATGGTATCCTCCATTTTCTCTCACAATAAATAAGAAGAGATGACATGTGTTGAGACCAGGGCACAGCAGGAAAGAACAGCCCGTGGAGAGAGAGAGGCCTGGCGGGGAGACTGAGGGGACAGGAGAGGGCAGGGAAAGGATGGTGCATGGTCATTCAGGGCACAGTCCAGAGACGCACCCCAATTCTCCAGCTGGGGTAACCCATGTGGAGAAGTCCACACAAGCTGGAGAGCCCCGCACAGTAAGGGATCAGCCATCAGAGTCAGAACGGAAAGCAGACAGAGACATGGTAAGGAAGGGAATGGTTTTGGGTGAGATGGTGTTCCAGAAGAGATGGCAGTGTGGCTCAGAGGAGTTCCTGTCTCTGTTACCACTGACAACAATAACCAGTACATCTACAAGCTCAGCACTCAGTCTTCACAATAAACCTAGGACGCTGTTAGAGGTCTAGCCTCACATTACAGATGGGGGAAGAAGACACAGGAAGGCGCAGCAGCCTTCCCAAGGTCACACAGCTCCTCTGTGCCAGTGCCTGGATTCCAAGCAGATAACCTGGCTCCTGCCCGCGTTTCTACTGTTTCCTCTTACCTTCTGGAAGCCTTGGTCTCTGCACATGTAGACCTGGGCCTCTGATGGGGCACCATCCAACTACAAGTACCTGCATAAGGCACCCTTCAATTCGTTTTCTTTCAACAGTATTTCATCATTTAGCGACTTTTCTGTTAAAGTGCAAAATGCTGCTCGCTCTCATATTTCACAACTCAGATTCAAGGCTCCCCAAACTTCAAAACCACAGGGTTCCAAGAAGCAGGGCAGGAGGTAGGTAGGATAGGTTTTACAAACACCCAACACCAGACTCCAAGGCAGCTTACGGGATGAACAGCTACAAAACTGCTCTTGGGCCCCCATCGCTGACCTCCCTCCCCACTCCAACACCCCGGCTCACCCGACAGAGGCCACAACCCCAGGTCCACTCAGCCTATTCAAAAATAAGCCCAGGGCCTCATCTCGAGTTTGCCCTGCACACAGCAACAGCCAGCAAAGCAGGAAGTTCTTGGCTCTCACTGATAAATGGGATTCCCTTCCACAACACTACAAGTAAAAAGTGTTCAACAAAAGCCAGCATTTATCAAACTCCTTTGGGTTTTTCCTAGACCTGGTCAGGTGTGGTGAGCTCACTGCATTGTGAGGACCCTCTCAACTGTATTGTGTTCGGCCAAAATCTCATTAAGAAGGTCACAAAAGAAGACCTGGTATAAAAAAAAAAAAAGGGGGGGGGGCGCCCCTGGGTGGCTCAGTGGTTAAACCTCTGCCTTTGGCTCAGGTCATGATCTCAGGGTCCTGGGATCGAGTCCCGCATCAGGCTCTCCGCTAGGTGGGGAGCCTGCTTCCTCCTCTCTCTCTGCCTGCCTCTCTGCCTACTTGTGATCTCTCTCTCTCTGTCAAATAAATAAAATCTTTAAAAAAAAAAAAAAAAAGCTTGTAGATGGCAAGGAACTGAGGAAGAGGTCTGAGGAATGGCTCCACGCCCACTCCCAAAATCAAAAGCAGTTTTTGTAGCTTGTTTCCAAATAGTACTTGTATTTCCAGCTGACCTCAGTGGTCACAGGAGCCGAGAAGGAATAGCCTGGAAACGGCATTCCTCAAACCCAGTGGCCATAGCTCGAGGTTGCTGGACAATGGAGGAAGACAGAGCTAATAACTAGAGACTACAGATAAGAAGGTCCTTGTGACCTCTCCCAAGCAGCTTTGTTCCAACCAAGGAAGACGTTGATGGTTCTGATAGCTAGCCTGCCCCTTTTATCGGGAAAGGGTATGCATTCTCAGAATCTAGAGTTTCTCAGCAGGGTGACCCAGCCACTCTGTGATGGAAAAGGCACTTGGCTAGTGTGCAGAGAACCCACACCAAGCTTGGTTGGAAAATTACTTTGAATGAGACACACACACACACACACACACACACTTCCTATTTTGTTTTTAGCGCAGATTCAAATCACAGTGCCCAAAAGCAATCTATTTTTGGTCTTGTTCATTAAGATCAATAGACAAACATTTCCCTAAAAAGGTTTTTCTTCATTCAGTTTTGCCACTGGCCACCTCTGCCATTTGAACCCATCGCCATACCTCTGCGGACCTCAGTTTGCTCAGCTGAAAAATGCTGGGCCAGAGCCAGTGGCTTCCCATGGCTCCCAAGATTCCCAGCCTTCTCCAGCCGCACCCACGAAGTGTGACTGGTGATCACAACACAAGCCCACCCACCCTCTTGGGTCCACAAGGCAACATCCAAAAAGCTTTGATAATTCACTTCACAGCAAATCCAGACCTGATGAACTCATCAAGAGGAAAAACCTGTTCCGATCTGACGTGATCGTACGACCTCCATTCTGCTGAGTTTGCTGCATCAACATTAATGTATTTCCTCACACCTCTGAAGGGGGAAATTACATCAGCAGAGTTCCAGCCCTGGGCCCTGGGGGCTTGAGATGGTCACAACACTAGGAGGCAGGTATCATCCCTTTAGAGAAGGGGAACTGAAGGTTGGGCGAAGGTTGGGCGGTATGTCACTTGCCCAGAGGCACAGAGTTACAAACTGGTAAGATCCCGCACAGAAACCAGGCAGGAGCAGCCCACACGCGGCGGCCTCCCAGGACCCCTCGAGCAGGATGGATCTCCCAGCTTCTGCAAAACAACCTCCTTAACGAAGTTACTTGTTTAAATGCAGTTTAAGTCAATTACATACACTAACGTAAGGGGCAGAGGCAAAACAAATACGGCAAAATGCAATCATCCCCAAACGACTGCTATTTTTGGCTACAGAGAGAACCCAAGTCAGAGAGCTTTTAAGACCATCCCCGACAATTCCAGTTCCTGAGACACGGCATTCGTGCAGATGAATTTAAAAAGCCAAAAATGTATGGGGAGGACGAAGGAGCTTATGGGGGAAACCGGGAAGATAATGAAGTCAATATATACAAGTGCTAAACTTTGTCGTGAGACTTCAGGCAGCTGCCAACTAATAGACAGCTCCCAGATAAACAGCTGCGACAGCTGTCCCCTCCCGCCTCCGAAACTGTGACCAGGGCGGGAGTGGACATCCAGATAGGATCCAGCTGCCTAGCATCTACCCACCCATGACACAAAATCCCTCCCAGGGCATACAGTCACTCCGTTGCCATTATTTTGTCCAAGTGGCCCATAATAGTGGAGGCCGGAGCTCATTCCGGACAGCAAAGACCACTCGGGGAGGAGACAGACGCCCAGATGGCTTCCCCCAGCAACACAAGCCTCCGTGAGCAATGCCCAGCCAGGAATTCCCAATTTACAGAAGCCTTCGGCTAAGAGGTCCCTTGAAAAACTGCGGCGGTCCCTGAGGTTACTGCTAATACCCATGTGGGATCAGCTATGCCCTAGAGATGCCAAAAGGAGGGCTCAGGGCAGCGGGAGCACCCCCGGATCTGGAGACAGGCCCAAAGAGTGGGAGAGGGAGACAGGGAGGGACCAGCAGCCGAAGATTTCAAAATACCGCCAGGGGCCAAGAAAGTTTCTTCCCTTCCCCAGTACTTGGCTACCTGTTAGCTTTTGTTAGAAACTAAAATAACCAAATGCAATATGGGAACCCTGACTGGAGCCTAGCTCAAGACTTTAATCGATCATAAAAACTGCAAAGCAGCCATAAAGTATATTTTGAGGACAACTGAGGAAACCGGGTTAAGGCGGTATCAGGGACATTTTGCTGTTTATTTTTTTCGGTATAATGATGGTATTGTGGTTATGCAGAAGGAAGTCCTAAATCCCACAAGAGGCACGACAGAGGTATTTAGGGAGAAATGTAACCATGTCTGCAACCTGATTTCAAACAGTCCAGCAAGGAAGTAGGGAGACAGACGGACAGACAGACAGACGGGCGAGCAAGCGGACATGGCAAAACACTGAATCTAAGTGGTCAGTGTCCAGGCCCCCACTTTATGATTCCTTCAACGTTCATATTAAAAGTTCACCAAGTCCTGTTTTATCATTTTTTAAACAGGCTTTGTGGGAGCCTAATTTTATTTTTCATGGGAAAATGCATTGAAATTTCCAACCCAATCACTCAAAAAGGAATGTTCGGAGCACAATCCAGCCTTCAGCTTTGGTTTCTTTGTATACGTACCAGAGGTGTGGGAAGGGAAGTAATTAGTGCGATCCAGGAGGAAAAGGGACTTTACATTAGGTTTCAAAAGAAAAACTGAATTTGGCTGGATAAAAAGGGAACAAACATTCTTGACAAGCAGGAGATTGAGGGGCGAAACGGAATCACTCCTGAACCCCAGGTAGCTACCAGAACAAAGGACTGAAACTAGGGGAAGGTCAGTATAAAGAAACAAAGATACTTAAAAATAATGACAGATACTGTAAAGGTTTCAATTGAAACCAGAAGGGGAAAACTAATTTTGCAGAGTCAGAGAAAGTCCCTAGCGTTCTCCACAATTGGGTTGGATTCACCATTTGAAAGTTATTTCTAAAGGCTACAGAACTCCCTGACCAAACACAATTTCCCAAGGGCGTCAGAAGACTGCACACAGACAACAGCCACAATCCCACAGCTGCTCCTTGAGAGAGGATTAACTTTAGGATCCCACTGGTTAGAGCAGCCAAGGATCTCAACTTCTGGATGATT
>PISX010023056.1:0-30495 GCA_004024625.1 Mellivora capensis
ACTGGAAGAGATTATGCTGAGTGAAATAAGTCAAGCAGAGAGAGTCAATTATCATATGGTTTCACTTACTTGCGGAGCATAACAAATAACACGGAGGACATGGGGAGATGGAGAGGAGAAGTGAGTTGAGGGAAATTGAGGGGGAGATGAACCATGAGAGACTATGGATTCTGAAAAATAACCTGAGGGTTTTGAAGGGGCGGGTGGTGGGAGGTTGGGGGAGCCTGGTGGTGGGTATAGTGGAGGGCACGCATTGCATGGAGCCCTGGGTGTCGTTAAAACTATGAATTCTGTTACGCTGAAAAGAAATTTTTAAAAATATTTAAAAAAAGAAATGAAATTAATTTTAAAAAGCCATAAAAAATTAAAAAATAATAAATAAATAAATAAACAATAAAGGAATGGGACAACCCAAAGAAAGCTGGTGTAGGTCTATTAATATTAGACAAGATAGCCTTGAAAGCAAAAACCTTCTTTAGCGATAAAAAGGTTATTATGTAATAATAAAAAGTGCCACTCACCAGGAAGATGTACTATCATAAACCTGTTTATGTACCTACTAATATAATGCTGAAATATGTAAATCAAAAGATGACAGAGTTAAGAGTAAATTGACAAACATGCCACCTTTGTGTTTATGTTAAATGTTAAAATCATCCTTCTCTTAATAGCAGATGAAAAACTGGTCAAATTACTGAGGATTAATAGTGTTAATGAGGATGTAGCAGTTAACAAGCTTGAGTTAATGAACACTTATTAAACTCTGCACGAATTTATTAGAAAATACACGTTATTTTCAAACATTTATGAAATAAAACTTGGATTATGCAATAAAGCCAGTTTCAACTAATTTCAAAGAATCAATATCATACAGATCATACTCTGGTTATAATTAAATAGAAATAGAAACAAAAAGATAACTAAAACATACGTTTAAATAAATCATGAGTCAAGGAGGAAATTATAATGGCAATTAGGAAAAAAAATATAGGAGAAGGTCCAAGTTGAAACACCTTGCACTAGTGTTTGAAGTTTCATGTAGTTACAGAAACAAGACAATTAGGAAGTGGTAGGACTGTGACAAAATAAAGAGAAGATTTTCTGCTTAAAAACATTCAAACACACACCCACCAAAAAACTTCCACAAAAGAATACTTTTGCTTCTAGATTTAACCCCTAAGACTTCCCTTTAGGGTAACCCTGAAATTATATGGAATCATGCTGAGAAATTATTTGAGGATTACTCTGGAGTCAAGTTAGGAAGAAAATATCCTTTCTTTTTTTTTAGATTATTTATTTATTTATCTATTTATTTGACACACACAGAAAGAGAGAGAGAGAGCGCACGCATAAGCATGGGAATGGCAGGCAGAGGGAGAAGCAGACTCCCCACTGAGCAGACATGGGGCTTGATCCTAGGATGCTGGGATCATGACCTGAGCCAGAGACAGACACTTATGTGACTGAGCCACCCCAGTGCCCCCAAAATATTCTTTCTTCATAAGATTTAGAACCTAATATTCAACAAAATCAAGTGCTTTTTTAAAGAGACAGCTACTTTTCATATTGTAGCATTCGTACATTTTAAGGAATATTAAACCTGCTATTCCAGTGTTCTTGCACAGATGACACCAATTTTGTAATCTACAAAATTTATTTTATATTTTTTCCCCCAAAGGCTTTTATTTTCATTGATACAGAGTGAGACCTTTTGCCAAAATAACCTGAAACTCAAAGAAATGCCTGACCATCAACAACACCCAGCCAGGGAATCCAGTTTCTTGGCGGCAGCCCATCCCCTTACTCGCAGGGTTCTGGGAGGTGATGTTGAGTAGGGTTAGGGGCAGGAATGAGACCTCTGGTATCTGGGGATAGTAATTTTCCAGATCACTGGTCATTTGGAATGTGGGACTGCAGAATTCTTTGGGCCTGAAGCTCGTGAGTACTGATGCCACCATAAGTCTGTAAAGAGATGTTGAGCTATGACAGTGCTGAAAGGGCAACTCATGTGCTCTGTTGTCGGGAAGTCAGTTCCTGATTTAATACCACAGTTGGTGAGATGAGAAAATGGAGGTGCTCCAAAGGCTGCACTAGGGAGCAGGAGCCTGCTGCAGGTCTGTCAGTGGGCCTCTGTGCTTGCCAAGGCATGTGCACCTCCACACCTTGCTCATCCTGGCAGGACTGTGGGTGGTGCCCAGCACCTAGGACATGGGTGACTGTGCCCCTGCGTACTTTGGGAACCCTGGGAGACCCAGGCTTCCTAAGTCCACACCTCCCCTGGATACCACACAGTAAGCTCACAGCCCTCCTTTCCAAGTCGTTTATTTTAAATGTTTCCTTTCCCATTTCTGATTCTTTTCTGCTTTGCAACAAATTTGAAACTATAGTATCATCATTCCTGATGTTCTGAATCTATCTAGAGCCTTAGAAGCTTCACATTGCAAGCTTTGGTGTTTGTTTTTCTCCACTCAGTTAAGGAGTAATTAAAAATATTTGCTTTGGGAAATCTCTTATGACAAATCCTGAGAAACCATGCTTAGGAAGAGCTGGTTGAGTAAATGGCTTCTGTACAAAACCTGGCTACAACTTGGCCAAGCGCTTGCTCCAGTCCTGATCTAAGGATTCTTTGGAAAGTTGATGATTGAAGGTTGGGGGCAGAGGTGCATGGATGGCTCAGCCAGTTAAGCGGCTCCTTTGGTTCAAGTCATGATCCCAGGGTTCTGGGATTGAGACGTGCATCGTGCTCCCCACTCAGCAGGGAGCCTGCTTCTCCCTCTTCCTCTGCTTGTGCTCTCTCTCTCTCTCTCTCTCTCTCAAATAAATAAATAAAATCTTAAAAAAAGAAAAAAAGAAAGTTGGGTGCAGCATTATCACCACATTCAAGGTATTGTTTAATACTTGCTACAACCATGATACGTGGATAAAACTGTAAAATATTATCCTGAAAGAAACAAGTCAGACCCTGAAGAGTACATACTGCATATTCTGGTCATTTGAAATTCCAGAAAAGGCAGACCTAGACTGTGTGACAGAGACCAGGTCATTGGGGATGTACAGAATGACTGGGAGGGGGAAGGGGCTTTTTTTTTTTTTAGGAAATAAAAATACTCTAGATTTTTATCATGATAGGAGTTACATGGGTGTCCACATTTGTCAAAATGTATAGATCCATCCACTTTAAACAGATGCATATCTGTTTATATCTCAATAAGTTGATTAAGAAATATGTAATGACAGGGGTGCCTGGGTGGTTCAGTCAGTTGAGCATCCGACTCTTGATTTCGGTTTGGGTCATGATTTCAGGGTGATGGGATAGAGCCCCAGGTTGTCCTCTGTGCTTAGTGGGGAGTCTGCCTGGGACTCCCCCTCTCCCTCTGCACCTCCCTCCATTCTCTCTCTCTCTCTAAAATAATTTTTTTAAAAATGCATGATGACAAAAGGAAAATTTGCAAATACTTGCACAGTTCTCTATTTTTCTTCCTATTTTCAAAACTGTCTTGGGCATTTATAATATCACAAAATGTGTTGTGAAATAATATCGCAAAAAGCATTTGAAATTCAATAACTTTTGTATTTTTTTTTTTACTCCAGGAAACATAACTCAGAAAACACTTCTAAGTGTAAGAGTGCTGACGTTAATCCAGTTGGTTACATAACAACAAGCAACAGAAAACAAACATATATTAATGTGTTCTTTCCTGCTGAAAACATTAGGCAGAGATATGCTTTTCATCATGACTCACACAACACATTTATACTTACTGCAGCTGCACATGCTCATTTGTCCTATTCTGATTTTTTAATAGGGTCACCTTTACCTATGTGCTATATTTTCTCCTTACTGTTTGGGTTTGGCTTCATTCCTTATTTCCTGTGTTAATAAAAGGTAGCTCTTCATCTTTACCTCTCTTTTCCTAGGTGCACATGGGGAACTAATGAGATGTTTTCTGGACCTTCCTCCTTCTGACAAAGGCTGGTGCAGTGTAAACATGTGTGCAAATATCCTGAGGCCTTGTATCTGACTCCTCTCTTCTTGCCCTTCCAGACTCCAGAGCCAGGTGCACATCTGCCAGGTGAAGACAAGATTGAAGACAAGCAGCTCCCCACTTCTCCTGCAAAACCAGAGGAGTGGGGATGGAGCCAGAAAACAGACCACAATGATTTTGAGATACTGTCCCACCATAGCGAAAGTTATTCAGACACAAAAATCGACCCCTTTGAAAGTGCTTCTGACACCGAGTCCCTACCTGGTGACCTCACAGGGGGACCCTGCCTTCCTCTAAGTGGTACCTCTGTGGACAGAGAAGGACACTGGGGATGCCCTGACATTCCAGCAACCACACCTCCTCACAAGCAGCATTCAACTGGTGTCCCTGGGCTTGACCCAAAGGAGAACCTAGAGTTGTCCCTTGACCTCAAGGAAGAGTCTTACAAAAGTGGGTTTCAAGGCTTTGCTGCAGTTGCTGGAGAAGAGAAGACAGAACACCTCCAGGACAATGGCATGGCCAGCCTACAGCTAGAGTCTTTGCTGGCAGGGTCTCCTCATCACACAAAGTGCTGCTCGCAGGATACCACAGGCAGCTACAGTCTCCAGCCCGCAAAAGTGGTGACTGCACAAGAACTCAAGGGACTCTCTATTTTTTCTCTTCAGAAATCCAGGTCTGAGAGTTGTCTGGGCATCCCAGTAGTCTGGCCCTTCCTTCTCTGGTGCTGTGAACTGGGCCAGAGCTGGCCACATATCCATAACAGGGCCAGGGGTCCAGGGATGCCTTACAGAGGTCCGCTGCACAACACCACCCCTTTGGGAGCCAAGACAAAGAAGGGAAGTATTCTAGGCCCCAAAGACAACCTAGACTTGCTCTGCACCGAGCCTTGCTTTGATGTCCCTTGCCAGATTCCTTTGGGGACCTCTTACCTTGCATATGGCAAGCTTCACCATAGTGCCCCAGAAAATATTAATGACAAGGACAGGACATCCCCAGAGCATTGCTATCAGGACATGAGGACACTGACAAGGGCCCATTCCATAGCAGTGTTTCCCCTAAGATACCCTGAGAATCCTCCAGGACAGAATTTTGTGAAATTTGGGACTCATGTGAAGGAAGGAATGGGAGCAGATCCAAGAGCACAAAACCCTCATCACCCTGTTCCCACCCAGGTATCTCCTTTGCCTTCTGTTTCCCAAAGAAGGGCCCCTTATTTTCAGGTCCAGGATAAACCCAGGGCTCCTAGCTGGAAAAGGGCCTTTCAGAACACACCCTGTGAATTTCTCTGGCTGGAAAACCAGTTGGGACAGGATTCTAGATCCTGCCCAGTCTCTTCATGCCTTACTGCAGAGTCTGTGAGCCTTAACACAGAGGAAGTGCCAGTGCCCACCCAGTGCAAGTCGGAACACAGCCCAGAAAGCCTACAAGAGGAACCCCAAAGCACTGGCCCTTCACCAAACAATGCTGATGTGAGTGACAGACAAAACTACCTTCAGGACATTTCTGTTGAGGCAGGAAACCAAACCAGTAATTACAGATCAAAGTACATTCTCAGTGCGAAAAGAAAGCCACCTGTTAGGGCCAAGTTCCCACATCATTCTAGCAATAGTGGGTCACAGGTGAGGAACAGACACTGGATGGGTTGCTTCAAAGGGAGTGATTATTTAGTCACTCCAGAGACTACCCTGAAAACAAGTGCATCAGATACTTCAAAGGAAGTGGAAGACGTGATGGTTCTAGACCCCAACTTCACCGAAAATGCCTTGCAGGAATTTTCGGAAACCACAGCAGCCACCATGTCTCATTGCAGTGGTGGGGATGAGTGTGACCAGGGACTGGAGGGTGGTGTCCAGGACTATCCTAAGGGCCTGAAGCTAGAGCCCAAAGTAGACACCTCTAGGGGCAGGTGCACACTCATCATTATAGCTGTTGAGCAGAAAGATCTGCAGGCCACCAGGAGGAAAGCAGGTCCTCTTCCAGAAACACAGTCCGAATTTCTAGAGCAAAGACCACCATCTCCCTGCAGTGCTGGAGCAACACCCTGTGAATCTCCCAGGGCTGGGAAACCACAAACTTGTGGCAGTGAGTATGAACTGCCTGCTGCCAGTGGACTGGGAAGTGATGATGGAACTCTTTGTCAGCGGGCCAAAGCCGCAGAATTTGAGGTAGTTCTGCTCCCCCAAACTGCCTCCCAAAAGAGGCCCCTGGGCAAAGAGACTTGTTCCCAGGAGTCCACCCAGGGCAAGAGGAGCACGGGGGATGCTGCAGAAGAAAACCTGCCTAGGGCAGACAGGAAGCATGCTTCTAGGTTGCTGGGCCCTGGTCCTGAAGACATACCCAAGGCCTGGATCCTTCACCCCACGGGGAGCCAAAGAGCACAGAGCCCCGAGGCCAGGACTGGGGCTGGGGAAGCGGATGGGGGGGAGAAGGGCTCTGGCACCCCTGCCTCTGCCAGCACCCAAGCTATCTCACAGCCTGGCCCACCCCGCCATCCCTGCAAGGCTTCACAGGAACTCAGGAAGTGCTTGACATTTCCCAAGGTGACCCCCGTCAGGAAAAGCAGGCCCTTGGTTGCCAAGACCCCAGGAGGGGATGCCGGTGCTCAGGGACCCCAGCATCTACAGCTCGACAGGCGTGCCTCAACCAGCACACCTGCCTGGACCGCGGGTCCTTGGGGCCTGGAGGAACTGCGTGGGGATGGTGCAGGATCTGTGGCCTGTTGGCAGAACGCAGTTGGTGGGGATGAGCCTCCTATACACCAAGTGGGCATGAGTGCCTCTAGGAAGGCCATCCCCCAGGGCACAGGGGGCGGAGCTGCAGGTCTGAGAGAAGTGGACAATGTGGAGACACCAGGGGACCTCGGTAGCAGAACCCTAACCTCTGAAAGCTGTGATGCTAAGAAACTCAAAACTCCAGAGAAAAGGCTCAGGGCAAGGTTGGCCTTAGCTCATAAGACCTTTGCAAATTTTTTTGAGTCAAAAGTTTTAGAAAAAGAGAACACTGATGAATGCTCTCCAGGTTCTTCCAAGGGCCAGAAGGAGAAGAGCAGGCTGTGGCAGAGCTCCTGGCGTGCATTTCTGAAAAGCAAAGATGCAGAAGGCCTCAAAAGGCCCACCTTAGTAAGTCTGGTTCCGGAACAGGAAATCTTGAATCCCCTCAGACCTTCTCCACCAAGGAACAACAGTCACTGTGAGGAGCAGGTAGAAGACAAGGAAAGCTGTGTTTCTGGAGATCCCGGGTCACCTCCACATTATCCCACACCAGTGTCACCCAGCAATTTGGTTTCTCCAGATAACAGGAGAAAAAGTGAGCCAACCATCAAATGCACCAGCCCCCAGGAAAGTAGTAGGTACCTAAGTTCAGGTATCTTTCCTGAAAAGTCCTGGTTGATGTCACCCACCAGCCCTCGTGCCCAGCAGGCTGGGATCAGCGGCACTCTTCCTTCCAGTTCTGCCTGTTGCCTGGCATATGGAAGCCAAGGCATGCCTTGCAAACCCATGAGTCCCAAGCCCCAGAGCTCTAGGCCTGGTGCTCATTGGGCAGATTTCCACTATCCTGGCAGGAACAGTGCCATCTCCATGGTTTCTCTTGGAAGCTACATTGATGTGGATAACAGCCTAGAGGTTTCTGAAAGGTCCAAGACCCCCAAGGCCCGGGCAAGCCTCCTACTTTCTCTGCAGACACTAGACCAGAATGACCAGAAGGAAGAGAGTGGGAAAAAAGGCTGGCATCTCCATGGTCTGAGCATAGCAGCCTCGCTCAGGGACCTTCCTCGAAGTGAGGTGAGTTATCTGTGACTAGCACCAACTTGTTTATTTACCTCTAAATGCAAGAGGAGGGAACCACATGGGAAATTTTCCTAAGAGAGGGGAGAGGTGAAGCAGGAAGGCCAATCTGCCTTGCATGGAGACTGTACCATTTAACACTCCCGGAGTGCCTTAATCAACATAGTGTGTGTGACCAACTTCTGAGAATTTGCCAAACTAACGAGTAGGAAGTTACATTTCACTATAATTTTGTGCTTCTAGGATTTTTTTTTCCTTGTATAAATCAGCCATTTAAATTCCTTTTCTATCAACTGCCTATTCTTCTATCAGGTGGTTGTTGCAGACTTTTTCCTATCAGCCTTCATCATTCCCCACTGTGAAATTTTTTAAAAAAGAAATTCCCCTTGTTGTCTTCTAATATTCTTAATGTGTTTATTTTTTAAAATTTAGGTCTAATACCATTGAGCTTATTTCAGCATAAAGAGATAGTTTTTGGTGCTTCTGAATTTCCTAATAAAATAAAATGGCCTCTCCCCCAAAGCTAAGACCCAGAACAGGGTAACATGTGTTGGGTCAGGCACAAGAAAGGGTATATAGGCTTGGGTTTTCTCATGAGTCACTGCTCTCAGGAGGAGGTAGGTTTTTTGAAATTCCAGAAAGAATACCCTTGGGGCTGTGAAAGAAAACCTCCTTATGCCCTATCCACCCCTGTATCTGTGTGCCCCTGCCCCTCCGCTTCTTTAGAAAAATGGTATTGTGTCTCCCTTGTGCCCAGCACTGTGCTGGTGTGAAAGGACCTCAAGTTCAATGTTAGTCTCCAGACAGAGCCAGGCAGTGCACACCCAGCTACACACTGCCTGCTGGTTCCTGGTGAGCCCCTCCCCTGAGCGACCCATCTGTCTAGAACCAGTAATGCTGGGCTGGGTCTGTGCTCTCCTTCCTCCCTATGTCAGCCATCTTGGTACTCCTGTGGGTCTCCTGTCTCAGAATACATGCATTTTTCCTGTGTTCATGTATTTGCAGCTCTCTTGTCTTTCTACATGTTCTGATGGGCACACATACTAGGCTTTCCCTCTCCTCCCATAAGATGTGAAAGACAAAGAGATATAGTAACTAACATGGGTCACCCACTTCATGCCTGTCCCTTTCCTGGGCACCTTCCAGGTGTTTGCCTCAGGCCCACTACATCTGCTCCTTCCCTTATATAACACCTGGACAGACTATGTGGGTCTTAACAAGCAGGGATGTGATTGCAAAGTGCCTGGGAAATGACTAGGCATGAAGTGGGTATTAGATAAATGTTAGTTCCTGTTCCTCTTTGTCTTTCACATAGTACTGGAGGAAAGGGAAGGCCTAGTAGGTTTGCACATAACATGTAGGAAGGGACTTTTCTGGGTGGCTCAGTTGGTTAAGTGGCTGCCTTTGACTCAGGTCATGATCTCAGGGTCCTGGGATGGAGTACCACTTGCTCAGCGGGGTGTCTGCTTCTCCTTCTGCCCTCCCCTGCTTACGCTCTCTCTGTCTCTCTCTCTCAAATAAATAAATAAAATCTGAAAGAAAGAAAGAAAGAAAGAGAAAGAAAGAAAGAAATTAATATAGGTAGACAAGAGAGCAGCAGATATCTGAACACAGGAATGGGAAGGGGAGAAATGCTTTCAAGTTTGCTCCCGCTGAAGCCCCTGAGCAATCAAGGAACAAGAACCTCAACTTGGAGATATGAAGGCTCCCTCTTGTGGCTGCTCCTGGGAGAGCAGGCAATGATTGTAGGAGTAATTAGCAAGGAATTCAGTCAGCATTCCCATTTATTCCTTCCACAGTGCATTTAAAGAACAAGGGTTCCTTTTTTTTTTAATATTTTTTTTTATTTTTTATAAACATGTAAAGCATTTTTGTCCCCAGGGGTACATGTCTGTGAATAGCCAGGTTTACACACTTCACAGCACTAACCATAGCACATACCCTCCCCAATGTCCATTACCCCACTCCCCTTTCCCGACCCCCCTCCCCCCAGCAACCCTCAGTTTGTTTTGTGAGATTAAGAGTCACTTATGGTTTGTCTCCCTCCCAATCCCATCTTGTTTCTTTTCTTCTTTTCCTACCCTCCTAACCCCCCATGTTGCATCTTCACTTCCTCATATCAGGGATATCATATGATAGTAGAACAAGTGTTCTTTTATTCCAATACCCTAAGACAACCATCCTTTTTTTTATGGCAAAGTTCAACTGTAATTTTATTTTTTAATTTATTTTATTTTTTCAGTGTCCCAAGATTCATTGTTTATGTACCACAACCAGTGCTACATGCAGTACATCTCCTCCTTAATACCCACCACCAGGCTCACACATTTGTTTCTCAGAGTCCACAGTATCTCATGCTTTGCTAAGACAACCATTCTTAATATTTTAAGTTTTCTTCCAGCTTCTTTTCTATAAGTATGTTTTATATACTTATGATGTTTGTGATAATGCAATCTATAGAGTCTTTAATTTTCTATGAATTTGCATCCTGCACTTTGTTTCTTTAAAACTCGTTTAAGTTAAGAAATTCAGAGGTCATACAGAAAAGCATAACGCACAAATGTGTAGATAATATATTCTTGTAAAACAAAAACCAAGTAAGCACCACAAGAAACACTATACCACCCCAGCTCCCATCCCTTCCTGTTCAGAGTGCCCTCTCTTCTCTCTGACACTAACCACTGCCAACATTTATGGTATTCACTCCCTTGCCTTTCATTATAACTTTACTACTTAACTTTGCACCACTAAACCACGTAGTTTATTTTTGCCTGTTTTTGAGCTTCACTTAAATAAAACCTTATTTGATTTCCTTTAAACCTATTCATTCTTATTGTCTGCCTTCTTTTGCTCTAATTTTGTTAAGACTCATTCTTACCCTGTGTATCTAATGTTCTTTCATTTTTTTGTTATAGAGAATTACTTTGAATCAGCATATTACACTGTGTTTATTAGTCAGCTATTGCTAGACTTTGGGGCTTTCTCCAGTTGCATCTGTTGTGAACAGGGCTGCTAGGATCATTTGTGCCTGGGTGCCTACTGTGCCTGCACATGCATTTCTCCCCAGTGCATTCAGAGGAGTGAGATGGCTGGCTCACTGGGGGATGCAGATCTTCAGCTTTACTAGATACTGTCAAACATTTTCCCAAAGTGATTTGCCAATTTATACTCCTTCCTTGAGATTTCTTTTGCTCCATATTATCATTAACATTTGTTTGGTATTGTCAGTCTTGTTAATATTAGCCATTCTCCTAGGTACAGGTAGAGGTTGTCTCCTTGTGGTTTTAATTGGCATTTCCTCTATATCTATACTTATGTGCTTATATGTCAATTTGGATATCCTGTCTGGGGACATGACTGACCTAATCTCTTACCTATTTGTCTGTGAGGTTGCCTTTTTCTTGCTGTTGGTGTATATTTTAGATACAATACCATTATTGATTAAATATGACACAAATATCATTTCCCACCCTATGGCTTGTCTTTTTCCTTCTGTAATGATATCTTTTGATGAACAGAAGTTCTTAATTTTGATGTTTTCACATATATCCACATTTTCTCGACCCCAAATTTAGGGGATTGATAGAATCCCCTGAAAAACTTTTTTATTAAAGATATTTATTTATTTATTTATTTATTTATTTATTTGACAGAGAGAGAGCATGAGAGGGGAGAAGGTCAGAGAGAGAGGGAAGCAGGCTCCCCCCTAAGCAGGGAGCCCGATGCGGGACTCTATCATGGAACTCCGGGATCACGACCTGAGCCAAAGGCAGTCACTTAACCAACTGAGTCACCCAGGCACGCTCCCCTAAATAACTTTTAACAAAGATTTCCTAGTCTTATTTTTTTCTTACATTTAGATTTCTGGCTTTTCTGTTCCTTTGGTTGGTTTTTCTGTCTTTGTGCAAGTTCAGTGTCTCATCAGGGTAGCTGTATAGGAAGTGTTGCTGTCCAGCTGGTCAGATCCTCCCACCTGGTTCTTCAATATGAACATTTATTGAGTGCCAGCCATTCATCAGGCAATATTCTAGGTGCTATGAATACAATGTGGTAGAATATATAAAGAATTCTGTCCTCAAAGGAGGCATGCATGGTGGGAGTAAATAAATAATTGACCAAATGATTATTCCAGATATTGAAGAGACTGTAAAAAACAAAAATGTAATGAAGAAATTGGAAAGGCTAATGGGATAGAGATTTGGGCGCTATGAGGATCAGGCTCCCTTAGCTTGCAGGGCCTCTCAGGGCCAGTCCAACATTTCAGTGCATGGAAAACTTCCCTTGCCGAGATACTGCCATATAATCCAAGCTCCCCACAGTGTTACTTCATACATGGTACAGCACAGCATGTTTGTGTAATGGAAAACAAAAGGAGGCAACATTTGGGTGTGAAAAGTGCCACTTACATGTAGACATTTCTTCCCTTTTTAATTCAAGTTTAGGGGCAAAGAATCTATGATTTCAGGCAAGCAAGCTCTGCATCTTATCTATAAACTAATTTGTGCACACATGGGCTTGCACTTCTGGCTAAGGGGGTTTAAGGAAGAAGACCAAGATCAAGAGGGAGCAAGATGAGAAAGAACTGTGGATGGATGAGAGAAATGGAGAAAAGCTATAAGTTTTGAACAACTGTGCATTCTTGATTCCCACTCTGTTACTTCCTAACCATGAACCTTGCTGTAAGACCTCATTGGGGCTCTGTTTCCTTATTTGTAAGGGTTGGACAAGGTAATCTCTTAGGCCTCTGCTAGGTAGAATATCAACTTTCTGAATGAATGCTGGAGAGTTTTCCTGACCTTCCCCCATGGTCTTCTCTGGCTTTGAAAGCAAGGATCCAAAGTATGGCTACTACTGAGAGATTTTAAATGAGCTGGATAGGAGGGAATACATTGTGAACATTTTCTAACCTTTCTGATTATGTAAAATAGTATAGCCACTCTGGAAAAAAAAGGTCTGGCAATTTCTAATTAAACCTAACCTGGGTTTACCATATGACCAGCAATTACCCTCGTGCACATTTATCTCAGGGAAATGAAACTTAGTTTACACATGAACCTACAAATAAATGTTCATAGCACTTTATTCATAATAACCCTATACTGGAAACAACCTAGATGTCCTTCTATAGGGGAATGGTTAACAATTGGTTAAAAAACTGTGCTACATCCCTAAAAAATTGAACCACTGACATATGCAAAACTTTGATGGATTTCAAGGGAATTATTCTGAATGAAAAGAAAAGCCAGTAGGAAAAGGTAATGTACTGTTGGAATCCATTTATATAACATTCCTAAAATGAAAAAAAAAAAAATGGAGATGAAGAACAGATTGGCCGGGGCAAGATGGCAGAGAGGTAGGAGAGGCTGTTACAACTTGTCCCCTAAAGTGAGCTGGTTATCTACCACAACATTCTGAAAACCCATGAAATCAGCCTGAAATGTAGTATTATACACTTCTGGATCTCTGCAGGGCAGAACACTAGTGGTGAGAAATGTTTCAGGGTATGCCTTGCCTGGATCACAGTTGATACATTCAGCTACACATCCCCTCAGCCATCTCTCACCAAAATGAGTAGGAGTAAGAATGCCCAACAGAGGAAAATTTCAGAGACTGTGCCCTCTCCAGCAGAGCTGTTGTATATGGACATAAACAGTATGTCAGAAAGGGAATACAGGGTAACAGTTACCCCGGCAATGGCTAGTTTGGTGAAAACCATTAATGACAACATGGAATCGATTAGGGCAGAAGGGGAAGCCACCATGGAGGAAGTTAAAAATGCTCTCAATGAGTTCCAATCTAATCTAAATTCTTTAACAGCTAGGTTAACTGAAGCAGAAGATAGAATTAGTGATCTAGAGGACAAACTGATAGAGAACAAAAGATCCGGAGGAGGCCTGGAACAAACAGCTTAGAAGCCATGAAAAGAGAATTAGGGAAATAAATGATGCCATGAAACGTTGCAATGTCAGAATTATTGAAATCCCTGAGGGGGAGGAGAAAGAAAGAAGATTAGGAGATATAGTTGAATAAATTCTTCATGAAAATTTTCCCAATCTGGCAAATGGAACCAGCATTTGTGTCCTAGAGGCAGAAAGGTCTCCCCTTTGAAAAACCTCCAAGACAACTGATTGTGAAGCTGATGAATCATAATATTAGACAGGAGCTCTTGAGAGCAGCTGGGAGGAAGAGATTCCTTACATACAGAGGAAGGCCCATGAGAATAACATCAGACCTGTCCACAGAAACCTGGCAGGCCAGAAAGGGCTAGCAAGACATATGCAGGGCAATAAATGAGAAGAACATGCAGCCAAGAATTCTTTATCCAGCAAGACTGACTTTCAAAATGGATGGAGAGATAAAGAGCTTCTAAGACCAGGAAGATTTAAAAGAGTATGTGACCACCAAGCTGGCACAACAAGAAATATTAAGGGGGGTTCTATAAAAGAAGAAAGAACCCAAGAGTGTCATAGAACAGAAATTTATGGAGACAATTCTATAGAAACAAGGACTTCACAGTTCACAGTTCACAGGCAACACGATGTCAACAAAAACATATCTCTCAATAATCAATCTCAATGTGAATAGCCGAAATGCTCCCATAAAATGGCACAGGGTTGCAAATTGGATAAAACGACAAGACCTGTCCATGTGTTGTCTACAAGAGACACATTTTTAACCTAAGGATACATCCAGACTGAAAGTGAAGGGATGGAGAAGCATTTTTCATGCCAGTGGGCCTCAAAAGAAAGCTGGAGTAGCTATTCTCATATCAGAAAAATTGGATTTTAAACTAAAGACTGTAGTCAGAGATTTCCATTTCCTTTGGATATATACCCAAAAGTGGGACTGCTGAATAATATGGCAGTTCTATTTTTAATTTTCTGAGGAACCTCCACACTGTTTTCCATAGTAGCTGTACCAATTTACATTCTCCACATTCTTGCCAGTACTTGTTATCTCTTATCCTCTTGATGATAGCTATTCTAACAAGTGATATCTCGTTGTTTTGATTTACATGTCCGTGAGCATCATTTCATGTACTTGTTAGCCACTGTATGTCTTCTTTGAAAAATGTGTTCTTTTAGTTCTTCTGTCCATTTTTTTAAATCAGGTTGTTTGGTTCTTTTTTTATTGAGTTGTAGGAATTCTTCATATATTTTGGATATTATCTCTTATCCAATATATGGTTTGTAAATATTCTCTGTCATTTTGTAAGTTGTCTTCTCATTTAGTTGTTTCTCTTGCTATGCAAAGACTTTTGAGTTTGATATGGTCTCACTTGTTGACTTTAGCTTTTATTGCTTGTGCTTTTGGTGTCATATACAAAAAATCATTGCTGAGACCAATGTCGAGGAGCCTCTTCTTTATGTTTTCCTCTAGGAGTTTTACTGTATCAGGCCTTTTGCTTACATGTTTAATCCATTTCAAGTTAATTTTGTGAGTGGTGTAAGATGGGGTCCAATTTAATTTTTTTAAAGATTTAATTTATTTATTTATTTGACAGACAGAGTTCACAAGTAGGCAGAGAAGCAGGCAGAGAGAGAGGAGGAAGCAGGCTCCCTGCTGAGAAGACAGCCCAATGTGGGGCTCTATCCCAGGACCCTGGGATCATGACCTGAGCTGAAGGCAGAGGCTTTAACCTACTGAGCCACCCAGGCACTCCTCCAATTTCATTTTTATGCATGTGGCTGCCCAGTTATTGGAGAGACTGTCGTTTCCTCACTGAATGTTCTCGGCTGCCTTGTCAAATATTAGTTGACCATGTAGGTGGGGGGCTATTTCTGTCCTCTCTATTTTGTTCCGTTGGTCTGTGTGTCTGTTTTTGTGCTAGCACCATCCCTTTATTACTATAACTTTGTAGTATAATTTGAAATCAGGAAATGAAATCCCTCTACCTTTGTTTTTTCTCGGGATCTGGGCTATTGGGGTGTTCCATGGTTTAATACAAATTTTAAAATTGTTTTTTCTATTTCTGTGAAGAATGCCATTGGAATTTTTAAAGGGAATGTATTCAATCTATAGGTGGTTTTGGGTAGTATGGACACTTTAACAATATTAACTATTCCAATACATGAACAGGAACTGTCTTTCCATTTATTTGTGTCTTCCTTAATTTCTTTTATCAATGTCTTATAGCTTTCGTTGTGCAAATATTTCACTTCCTTGGTTAAATTTATTCCCAAGTATTTTGTTGGTTTTGATGCTATTGTGAATGGGATAGTTCTATTTCTTATTCAGATGTTTCATTATAAGTGTAGAGAAAAACAACTGATTTCCAGGTGTTGATTTTATATCTTGCAACTTTATTGAAGTTGTGAATAGTCTCAACAGTTGTTTAGGTGAGTCTTGTGGGTTTTATATATATATAAGATGTCACCTGCAAATACTGATGTCTTTACTTCTTCTCTTTCTGTTTAGATACTTCATTTCTTTTTCTTGCCTAATGGCTCTGGTTATGATTTCCAATATTATATTGAATCAAAGTAGGAGAATGGACTCCTTGTCTTGTTCCTGATATAGGAGGAAACTTTTCAGCTTTTCACTGTTAAATATGATGTTAGCTATGGGCTTGTCATACATGCCCTTTATTATGTTGAGGTACATTCTCTATACACCCTCTTTGTTGAGAATTATTTCATTTTAGGGATGCCTCGGTAGCTCAGTTTGTTAAGCACCTGCCTTCGGCTTAGGTCATGATCCCATGGTTCGGGGATTGTGTCCTGCATTGGGCTTCTTGCTCAGCAAGGAGCCTGCTTCTCCCTCTGACTGCTGCTCCCCCTGCTTGTGTGCTCTCTCTCTCTCTCTCTCTCTCTGACAAATAAATTAAAAATATATTTTTTAAAAACGAATTATTTAGTTCTTTAAAAAAGATTACCCCTGTGAACTTTTCATTTTATTCATGTATTATTTTCTTAATGTCTTTTTTTTTTTAAAGAGTACAAGCACATGAGCTGGGAGGAGGGGTGGGGGCAGAGGGAAAGGTAGAGAATCTTAAGTAGACTCCATGCCCAGCATGAAGCCCAACACAGGGCTAGATATCATGACCCTCATATCATGAGCTGAAACCAAGAGTCAGACATATAACTGACTGAGCCACCCAGGAGCCTCTCTTTTCTTGGTATCTTTGAATTGCCTTTCTGTGTTTCCTAGTAGTTCACTGAGTTTCCTTAAAAGTTATTTTAAATCTTTACCAGGGAAATTATAGACTTCCATGACTTTGGGGTAGATTATGGAATATTACTGTGATCCTTGGGAGTGTTATTTTTCCTTTACTTTTTCATGTTCCTTGAAGTTTTTAATTACTATCTTCATATGAGAAGTTGCAGTCACCTCCTCCAGTATTCACTTACTGGTTTCAGGATAGAAATACCTGGTGTCAGCTCTGCTAATGATTCTGAGAATTTCTCAGTCTTCTATTAATATACGTGTTCCATTCCTTTTATTCCCTCTTCTGACACATTTAAGTTTATATGCATTCTACTGATCCCTCAAAGCAACAAGCTCTGCAGTCCCCCATTTGTTTTCCAAAATGTGGTGCTAAAACTCAAGCTTGTATTCTGTCCCTTGCTTACAGATTGGTCTGGCTTTCTACATGAACTCACTAGCCACATTTCCATCCATTTTATTTCAACCTACCTGCATCATTATATTTGAAATGAGTTTCTTACAACCAGCATATATTTGGTTGTGTTTTTTAATCCACTTTGAACTTCTCTGTTTATAATAGGTCTTTTTTTTTAAGATTTTATTTATTCATTTGACAGAGAGAGATCACAAGTAGGCAGAGAGGCAGGCAGAGAGAGAGAGGGAGAAGCAGGCTCCCCACTGAGCAGAAAGCCTGATGCGGGGCTCGATCCCAGGACCCCGAGATCATGACCTGAGCTGAAGGCAGAGGGTTAACCCACTGAGCCACCCAGGCGCCCCTATAATAGGTCTTTTAAACATATATTATAGACTGTTTATATTTAAAATAACTTTTTTTCTTTTTTTATTATGTTATGTTAGTCTATTCAAAGTAATTCTTAAGGTTTAAGTCTGCCTTTTTATTTTTATTTTTTGGTTTCTGTTTGTTGTTTCTGTGTTCTTTTTCCCTCAGTCCCATGGATTGCTTGAATATTTTTGAGAATTCCATTTTTTTATGTATCATAGCATGTTTGCATCTCTTTTTATAATTTTTTAAATAGTTGTCTAGGTATTACATTGTATATATACAACTTACCAAAGTTGATGGGTATTGACATTTTACCAGCTCAAGTAATGTTTATAATATAATTATCTTAAATATTTCCTCTAAATACATTGAGAATCACATCAGGTAATGTTATAATTTTTGTTCCAAACATCAAAACATAATTTAGAAATCTCAACAGGAGAAGGAATGTCTATTATATCTATCCATATTTTTACCCTTTACATTGTTCTTTTTCTTTCTGATGTTTGTTGAAAGATTCTTACTTTTATCATGTTTCAATACTTTCTTTAGCTATTTTTAATTGAAGTATAGTTGATATACAATATTATATTAGTTTCAGGTGGACAACATAGTGATTTGACAATTACATTATGAAATTCTCACCACAATAATTGTAGTTACCATCCCTCACCATATAAAATTGTCGTAATATTATTGACTATATCCCCTATACTGTACTTTTTATCCTCAGGATTTATTTTATAATTGAAAGTTTCTATCTCTTAACCCCCTTCACCTATTTTATCCATCCCCCCACCCTTCTTTGGCAACAATCAGTTCTCTGTATTTATGAGTCTGTTACTAGTTTTTGTTTGTTCATTTGTTTTGTTTCTTAAATTCCACAAATATATGTGATATTATATGATATTTCTCTTTGTCTGACTTGTTTCACTTACAATAACACCCTCAAGGTCCATTCATGTTGTCACAAATGACAAGATTTCATTCTTTTTTAAGGTTGAGTAATATTTTGTTGTGTATATACACCACATCTTATTTAACATTCACCTATGGATGACATATGGGATGCTTCTATACCTTGGCTAATATAAATAATGCTGCAATAAACACAGAGGTGCATATATCTTTTCAAATTAGTGTTTTCATTTTCTTCAAGTAAAAACTCAGAAGTGGAATTACTGGATCAAATGTTAGTTCTATTTTTAATTTTTTTTCTCATTCAGTAAACATTTTCT
The DNA here is from genome assembly GCA_004024625.1 of Mellivora capensis. Classification (NCBI taxonomy): domain Eukaryota; kingdom Metazoa; phylum Chordata; class Mammalia; order Carnivora; family Mustelidae; genus Mellivora; species Mellivora capensis. Next base: position 18,941 of record PISX010023056.1, read on the forward strand.
TTTTTTTTTTCATTATGTTCAATTGGCCAATGTATAGTACATCATCAGTTTTTGATGTAGCATTCAATGATTCATTAGTTGCATATAGCACCCAGTGTTCATCATATCATGTGCCCTCCTTAATACCCATCACCTGATTACCCCATCCCCCTACCCCACTTCCTTCTGTGATACTCAGGTTGTTTCCTGGAGTCAGAAATGGACCCTCAAATCTATGGTCAACTAATCTTCAGCAAAGCAGAAAAGAACACCCAATGGACAAGAGACAGTCTCTTCAATAAATGGTGCTGGGAAAATTGGACAGCCACATGCAGCAGAATGAAACTGGACCTTTCTCTTACACCATACACAAAGATATAAACTCAAAATGGATGAAAGACCTAAATATGAAACAGCAATTCATCAAAGTCCTAGAGGAGAACAGAGGCAGTAACCTTTCTGACATCAGCCACAGCAACTTCTTGCAAGACATGTCTTTAAAGGTAAGGGAAGCAAAAGCAAAAATGAACTTCTGGGACTTCATCAAGATATAAATCTTCTGCACAGCAAAGGAAATAGTCAACAAAACTAAAAGACAGCACACAGAATGGGAGAAGATATTTACAAATGATGTTAACAGATTAAGAGCTAGTATTCAACATCTATAAAGAACTAATCAAACTCAACACCCAAAAAACAACAAATCCAGTCAAGAAATGAGCAGAAGACATGAACAGACACTTCTCCAAAGACATACAAATGGCTAACAGACACATGAAAAAATGCTCCACATCACTATCCATCAGGGAAATACAAATCAAAACCACCATGAGATACCACCTCACACCCATCAGAATGGCTAAAATCAACAAGACAGAGAACAAGAAATATTTGTGGGGATGTGAAGAAAGGGGAACCCTCTTACACTTTCAGTGGGAATGCAAGCTGGTACAGCCACTCTGGAAAACAGTATGGAGGTTCCTCAAAAAGTTAAAAATAAAGCTACTGTATGACCCAGCAATTGCACTACTGAGTATTTACCACAAAGATACAGATGTAGAGAAAAGAAGGGACACCTGCACCCCAATATTCATAGCAGCAATGTTCACAATAGCTGAAATGTGGAAGGAGCCAAGATGTCCTTCAACAGATGAATGGATAAAAATATGGTTCATTTATACAGTGAAATATTACTCACCCATCAGAAAGGATGAATACCTACAATTTGCATCGGCATGGATGGAACTGGAGAAGGATTATGCTAAGTGAAATAAGTCAAGCAGAAAGACCATTATCATATGGTTTCACTCATATGTGTAATATAAGGAATATTTTTAATTTTTTGAGGAACCTCCATATTGTTTTCCATAGTGGCTGCACCAATTTACCTTCCCACCAACAGTGCATCAGGTTTCCCTTTTCTTCACACCTTTACCAACACTATTTTTTTACCTTTTTGGTAATAGCCATTCTAATGTGTGTGAGGTGATATCCCACTATGGTTTTTATTTGCACGTCCCTGATGATTAATGATGTTGAGCATCTTTTCATGTGTCCCTGGGTCAACTGGATGTCTTCTTTAGAAAAATGTCTATTCAGGTCCTCTGCCCATTTTTTAATCAATTTTAAAATCGGATTATTTGTTTGTATGTGTGTGTTGAATTTGCATGAGTTCTTTATGTATTTTGGATATTAACCCCTTATCAGATATATCATTTGCAAATATCTTCTCCCATTCAGTGGGTTGTCTTTTCATTTTGTTGTTTCCTTTGCTATGCAAAATCTCTTAAGTTTGCTGTAGTCCCAATTGTTTATTTTTGCTTTTGCTGCCCTTGCCTGAAGAGAAAGATTCAGAAAAATATTACTAAGGCCAATATCCAAGAGTTTTCTGCCCATGTATTGTTTTGGGAGTTTTATGGTTTCAGATCTGACATTTAGGCCTTTAAACCATTTTGTGTTTATTTATGTGTATGGTACAAGAAAATGGTTCAGTCTCATGTTTTGCATGTACCTTTCCAGTTTTTCCCAACACCATTCATTGAAGAGACTGACTTTTCCCATTGTATATTCTTGCCTCCTGTGTCATAGACTAATTGACCATGAAGTGTGGGTTTATTTCTGGACTTCCTATTCTGTTCCCTTGATCTATATGTCAGTTTTTGTGCCAGTACTATACTGTTCTGATTGCTACAACTTTCTAGTGTATCTTGAAATCTCCAGCTTTGTTCTTCTTTCTGAAGATTGTTTTCACTTATTCAGGGTCTTTTGTGGTTCCATACAAGTTTTAGGATTTTTTGTTGCAGTTATTTGAAAAATGATATTAGTATTCTGGCAGAGTTTACATTGAATCTGTAGATAGATTTGGGTAGTATCGATATTTTAATAAGATTAATTCTTATTATCCATAAACGTGGGATATCTTTCTACCTATTTGTGTCATCTTTAATGTCTTTCATCTGTGTCTTCTAGTTTTCAGCATACAGGTCTTTCACCTCCTTGCTTAAATTTATTAGTAGGTATCTTATTCTTTTTGAGGTAATTGTAAGTGGAAGTATTCTCTCAATTTCTCTTTCTGCTAATTCATTATTTTTATAGAAATGCAACAGAGTTCTGTTAATTAATTCTATGTCCTGTGACTTTACTGAACTCATTTATTAGTTCTTATAGTTTTTTAATGAATTTTTTATGGTTTTCAATATATAGTATCATTTCGTCTACAAATTGTGACAGTTTTACTTCTTCTTCCTTACTAATCTGAATGCCTTTTATTTCTTCTTGTCTGATTGTTGCATATTTTAACCATTTTTAAGGGCATATCTGATGGTAAAATATTCCCTGTTTTCCTTTCTCTGAGAATGTCTTGATTTTTCCTTCATTCCTGAAGGATATTTTCACTGCATATAGGATTCTGCATTAACAATTGTTTTCTTTAAAAATGACCTTGAAAAATGTTGTACCTCTTATTTCTGGATTCCAGAGTTTCCTATGATGTCATTTAAATTGCTTTTCCCATATAAGGAAGTTGTGTTTTCTATCTTACTGCTTTCTGCCTTGCTTGTGCTGACTGATGAAATGTCTGATACTAAACAGAGAGACATTTGGAGAGCATCTTATTCATTTGTATAGAACAAGGTTACTTTACAAGGATGCAAACTGAATAAACCTAAACTGTACTGCCCAATACTGCAAAGAGAATTACAGATTTGTACTAGAACTTTCTCCAATTAAAAATGTCAAGATTCTCCAAAATAAAAATGAAAAATCAGAGAATGAGTTTAATGCTGAGTAGCATGTTTATAGTGAAGTGTTGAAGTAGGACCTGAAAACAAATCATTCCAGAGAGATAGGACTCTATTACTACCACAGCCCTCTCATCCCTGTCTACTTATTAATAAAAACAGCAGTATTGGCTACTATAATATATATTGATGCAATGTGTATGTGACAGACATTATGCTAAGTGCTGTATGGATACTCTCATTTAGTTCTGATAACTTTTCTGAAAAGTATTAGCATTCCCATTTTAAGGTGGAGAAATAGAGAGGAAGTTAAGGAAAGTTTCCCAAAGCAACTCTGTTGCTAAGAGCCACACCCAGGATTCAAACTCAGCTTAACTAACCCCACAGTCTGCTCCCTGACCCTCCACCCTAGGACATAGGAGGAGCACAGAACAGCCTGATCTGCTTTGCCTCTCTCTTACTTGCCTGTCTCTCTAGTACAGTGATTCTCAAACTAGTCATGTAACATAATCCCTAGAGGGCATTATGAACAAATTACTGGCCCCACTTCTAATTCAGAAAAGTCTTGATCGGGCTTGCAAATGTGCACTTCAGCAGGTTCCCAAGAGTATGAGTTATCCATTGCTGCATAACCAGCCTGACTTAGCTGGGTGCTTTTGGCTCAGAGTCTTTCACAATGCTCTAGTCAGTGTTTTGGCAATGGCAGCACTCATCTCAAGGCTGGACTGCAGGATGTCTGGCTTACACACATGCTCTGTGACAGGTCACAGATCCTTGCTCGTGTTGTTTGGAGACATCAGTTTCCTGCCACATGAGCCTCTCCATAACACTTTTCACAGTATGTCACTTGGCTTCCTGCAGAGCAATATATCCAGGAGAGGCCCCCCAAAATGGAAGCCACAGTCTTCCTATAACATAATCTCAGAAGTGGCATCCCATTCCTTCTGCCATATTCTGTTCATTAGAAGAGAGTCACTAAGTCCAGCCCACTCTCAAGAAGAGAGGCTCAGACAAGGGCCTGCTACCAACCAGGTGAGGTCTTTGGGGATCATCTTAGAGGCTGTTCACCATAGTGGGTGCTGCTGCTTGACTGGAGCCACACTTTGCAAACTACTGCTCTATTTAATAGCCTCAGAACAAGACCACTTTTCCTAATAACAAAGCTCTTTGGTAAGTAAATGGATATATGACTCTAGTAGCCTCCCAAGGTAGGAAAAGGTGTGGGAGGGGAGATAACTCTTTTCATACAGAAAAAATATACTCTTTTCATACAGAAAAAATCAAGGTAAAGTTTGCATTTGGAACACTCAGTCTTCAGCCCACATTCTCTCTAATGGCCCATAACCAAGCTATGAAAGTGCTAATGTTTTAAAATTATGATAAAAGGAAAGTTGAGGATAAAGCTCTCATGATAGCATGAAGAGGACCCAGCCAACAACTCAGGTACAGGCTGGTAGAAGAGTAGGGAGTGGTGTGATGGAAAAGTCCAAGTCACCTCCTAACTTGAAAACAAGTGAGTTCAACTTTAGTGGCAGTAAGTTGCATTCTTATGGAAGTGCTAGTATCAGGTGGCTTGATTTCCTTCCAGAAGGCTTAATGTCATTTAATTGCTGAATGGCAAGGGCCCATCTTCTTTATGTAGTGTACCTAAAGTGCATAAAAGGGAGCCTTGCATACAGATGTGCTCGATTAACATTCATTCCTTTTGGAGGGAATTTGAGAGTTAGGGAAGAGTCTGAGGTGTTGTTCTTCCTTATTTTGGAGTCATTCTATCTACCTATGAAACAACAGGAATTTATATGATGTGGAATAGTGAGTGGACATGGGGTTTAGAATCACAATATGAAGACACACAGAGCTGTGTGAACTCAGGCCATTGCTGAAGCTCTCCGAGACTCTATCTGTAGGATATAGATAATATACCAACTCTTTCTAACTCACAGTGGAGTTGGGGAAAGAAAACTAAATGAAAGCACTTTTTAAACTTAGAGGAATAAACAAACAAACAAACAAAGCAATATTTGGGAGCTAAAACAAAACAAAACAAAAAACAGAATAAACAGTGATTTTAAACTTTAGGTACATATTAGAATCACCTGGAGAGATTTGAAAAGTCTGAGTTCCCAGGCTGTACCCCAAAACCATAAGCAACAATTATGCTCCCTTCTCTTCCTCCTCCTCTGCCTTCCTCTCTCTCCCCATGGAAGTGGGTGCGTATATAAATATACATATTTATATGTATATTATTTAAGGTAAACTCTTAAAATAGTTAAAAGAAATTTCACCTTTGTTTCCACCAAATAATATAGACAAAGTATTGAGGATGACATTCCAAAGGAGTATATGAAAGAGCTGTCCTCCAGGGTGACGTGGAGGTGGGAGTCATGAGACTTGAAGAACACCTGTGAATGAAAGAACTTCATTTCTCAGCACCTGTGGGTTGATCATAACAGAAAGGATGTCCATATCAGCACAAACCTGAAGTATTCTGATAGGAGGGACAAACTTTATTTTGAATTCAGTTAGAGTGCCTGAGTAGATAACTTAACTGGGACAGAGTTGGGGCAGCATAGGTAGGTGAAGCTGTGTGTATGCTGAGTTAATGTCTGAGCCAAGAAATAAGTAAGAAGTGCCTGAGTGTGTTTGTGTTCAAATTCTGTTCTTAGGGGATATTGTTTAAGCAAGAGCATTTGCCCCAACTATTTACCTTTAAAAAGTATTTCTAATAAGCATGCCAAGTTCAGTAATTACTTTCAAGACTTTCTTTGATCAAGGTGGAACACTTGATTTTTTAAAATAGTCTTAAAAGTATAGATTTTAGCAGAAACAAGATTTGTTTATTCCTAATCTTCACATTTTCCAAAATTACTGTGAGCAAAGTATTTCACTGGAATCTGTATTTGGGGGATTAACCAAAAGATGGGGTAATACTAAAAAAAAAAAAACTAAACAGGAAAAGGACACTGTGCACAGTTGATACATTCTCCTCTCTGCTCTCCAAAACCACATGTGGTGGGAAGAACAACAAGGCAAGAAGCCCATTTGCTCCCACAGTCAGAAATCTTTTCACATTGAGCCAGTTCAGAGGGCATGGACCCTCCCCTCCGTTTCTGCAGAGGATGTACCCAGGGAGATTCCTTTACAACCCAGGAGCATCATTCCTCAGCGCCCAAGCATCAGTTTAGATGACCTGTGGCTGGAGAAGACACAGAGAAGGAGGTTGAAGAAGCAGATTCAGGAAAGGAAGATGCAAAAAGGGATAGCATATAAAGATGGAGTACAAGTAAGCTGTTCACATGCCACGTGTCATCAGACTTGGCCTGGTATCCCCTCTTCCTCTGCAGCTGCTTGCCTTTCCTGTGACTCTTTCCTGTGCTATAGCTTGTTACCCTTGGGCCCTCTCGATACAGCACAGTGATGCCCCTCTCCAGCCCCTCCACCCTAGCACAGCCTGCAGGAGACACTTTTCATAGTGGCATGTCCCAGAGCTAAAGGTTGTGGATCCTCTTTCCTCTCTGCTGTATGTTTTGCCTGTGTTCAGCCCTTTGCAAGGTATTGGAGCAGAACTGAGGAAGACAGGGCCAACCCTCAAGTCTGTTTGTAGTAATTACCATTTAGAGAGGACCTACTCTGTGCCAAGCACTGTGTTAGACATTGGTCAGTATTAGCTCTACTACTAATAAAGGAGCATGACATTCTGATATATTCTTAAGTTAATTAAAATTATATTAGATCAATAGAATGTTGTCCCTAGGGACATTCCAACAGCATTATATTTGCATGAAACTGTCAGCCTATTAAAAAATGACTTACTAGTGCATACACCATATCTTTTACCTAATTGCAGACTCTGTTCCTTGTTCTTTCCTTTATAAAATAGCAGTTTTATACACATCCCTGAGTCTCCCTTCTCCATGAATACCCACCTTTTTTTAAATAAAATGAAATTCACATAACATAAAATTAACATGTCCAAGTATACAATTCACTGCATTTAGTAGATTCACAAGGTTTTGCAAGCACCACCTCTGTGTAGTTCCAAGACATTTTCATCATCTCTAAAGGAAACTTCATACCCATTAAGCAATCACTATCCATTTCACATCCCCAGACCCTGCAAGCACTAATCTACTTTCTTTCCCTAAGGATTTACCTATTCAGATATTTCATGTAAGTGGAATCATATAATACACAACCTTTTGGGTCTGGTTTCTTTCACTTAGCATAATCTTTTTGAAATTCATCTATGTTATAGCATATATCAATACTTCATTCCTTTTTAGGACTGAATAATATTCCATTGTACAGATATGTTTGTTTTATTTCATTTATCCATTCATCCATTGATAGATATTTGGGTTGTCTCCCCTTTTGGCTATTGTAGATAGTGCTGTCAGGAACATTTGTGTACAAACTTTTGTTTGAATACATGTTTTCTATCCTTTTGGGTATATATCTAGAAGTGGAATATGGCATATGGCAATTCTATGTTTAACTTTTTGAGGAACTGCCAAGCTGTTTTCTATATCATTCACACCATTTTACATTTTTACCAGCAGTGTTTGAGGGTCGCAAGTTCTCCACATCTTCATCAACAGTTGTTTTTTGTCTTGTATTATTTTAAGTTATACCACCTAGTGGATCTGAATGGTACTGCACTGTGGTTTGATTTGCATTTTCCTAATGACTAATGTTGAACATATCTTCATATGCTTGTTGGCCATTTGTATATCTTCTTTGGAAAAATTTCTATTCAAGTTTTTTGCCCGTTTTGTAATTGGGTTGTTTGTCTTTTTGTTGTTGAGTTGTAAGTATTCTTTATATATGGTCCTTTATATATGTGGATACCAGCCCCTTTTGAATAAATTATTTGCAGATATTTTCCCCCATCCTCCCATTAACTTTCACTTTCTTAATAGTGTCTACTGATGCACAAAAGTATTTAATTTTATATAACCCAATCCATGTTTTCTTTTGTTCTTGTGAATTTAGTGCCATGTCTGAGAATCCATTCCCAAATCCAAGGTTATGAACATTTACTTCTATGCTTTTCTTTAAGAGTTTTTATAACTCTTGCTCTTACATTTGGGTCTTTTATTTATTTTGAACCAATTTTTGTGTTTTCGGTGAGGTTGAGATCCAACTTCAGTTTTTTCCATGTGAATTTCTTGTTGTGTCAACAACATTCATTTGTTGAAGAAATTATCCTTTCCCTCACTAAATGGTCTTGGTGCCCTTGTAAAAAAAAAATCAAATGACCTTAGATATACATATTTATTTCTGGGCTCTCAATCCTGTTTCATTGGTCTGCATATCTCTGTTTATGTCAGTACCAGACTATTTTAATTACTATAGTTTGTATTCAGTTTGGAAATTGGGATGAGTTCTCTTTGCTACTCATATATATGGCATGGAAGGCTGTTGAGATTTTGTTAAGATTACCCTGAATCCATAGATCACTTTGGAGAGTATTGTCATCTTAACAATATTAAATCTTTGAATCCATGAACACAGGTTATTGTTCTGTTTTTTAGGAGTTCTTTAACTGCTTTTAAATTTAAAAAATTTTTCATTTTTACTAATTTATTTGACAGAGAGAGAGATCACAAGTAGGCAGAGAGGCAGGCAGAAAGAGGTAAAGAAGCAGGCTCCCTGCAGAGTAAAGAGCCTGATGCGGGGCTTGATCCCAGGACCCTGAGATCATGACCTGAGCCGAATGCAGAGGCTTACCCACTGAGCCAGCCAGTCTTTTAACAGTTTTTAGCAATTTATTTTTATAGTTTTCAATGTACAAGTCTTGCACATCATTGGTTAAAATATTTAAGTATTTTTTTCAATTTTTTAATTGACATATAACTGACATACAACATTATATTAGTTTTAGATGGACAGCATAGTGATTCAAGAGTTATATATATTATAAAATGCTTACCACAATGAATGTATCACTACCTATCATCATACAAGATTAGTGCAATTATTGACTATATTCCCTGTGATGTACTTTTCATCCCCATGTCTTATTTATATTATACCTGGATGTCTGTAACTCTTAATCTCCTTCACCTATTTTGTCCACCATTCCACCTCCCCTCTGGCAACCACCAGTTTGTTTTCTGTATTTATGGGTCTGCTTCTGCTTTTTGTTTGTTTGTGTTCATTCATTTGTTTTGATTTTTAGATTCCACATATAAGTGAAATTGTATGGATTTTTTCCTTCACTGTCCGATTTATTTCACTTAGCATTATACTTTCAAGGTCCATCCATGTTGTCATGTCACAAATGGCAAGATTTTAGTCTTTCTATGGCTGAGTAATGTTCTGTTATAAAGATATGGTATATATACCATATCTTTATACATTCATCTATTGATAGACACTTAGGTTGCTTCCATATCTCGGCTACTGTAAATAATACTACAATAAACTGGGGTGCATATATCTTTGAATTAGTGTTTTTGTTTTCTTTGGGGAATACCTAGTAGTGGAATTACTGGATTGTATGGTATTTCTATTTTTAGTTTTTTGAGGATTCTCCATAGTGTTTTCTGTAGTGCTTGCACCAACTTACATTCCCACTAATAGATCACAAGTGTTCCCTTTTTTCTACATCCTTGCCAATAATTTTTATTTTGTTGTCTTTTTGATACTAGCCATTCTGACAAGGTGAAAGATACCTCGCTGTGGTTTTTATTTGCATTTCCCTGACAATGAGTGATGTTGAGCATCTTTCACGTGTCTTTTCAGTGCATCTTCTTTTGAAAAATGTCTATTCAGGTCCTTTGCCTAGGGTAATATGGACCTCATAAAATAAATTAGAAAGTATTCTCTCCTGATCTATATTCTTGAAAATATTGATAAAATTGGTTTTCTTTGCTCTGAAGTCTACTTTGATATTAACATATGCAATTCTTTTTTTATTTATGTTTACCTTTTACTTTCAAACTGTCATTAATTTGAAGTGAATTTCTTGTAAGCAACAATGTTGGATTTTTTTAATCCATTCTACTTATCTCTGTTTTTTAATTGGTGTATTTTGATCATTGACATTCGAAATAATCATTGTGTTAGGGCTTCAGTCTGTCATTTTATTACTAGTTTCCTGATTGTTTCTCCTGTTTTCCAGTACTCTTTTCTTACTTTTCTGTCAGTTACACAAATATTTTTTAGGATTCCATCATAAATAATTTATTTGCAGTGTTTTGGGTTTTTTTAATTTTTTTAAAGATTTTATTTATTTATTTGTCAGAGAGAGAGAGAATGAGAGAGTGAGCACAGGCAGACAGAGTGGCAGGCAGAGGCAGAGGGAGAAGCAGGCTCCCTGCCGAGCAAGGAGCCCGATGTGGGACTCGATCCCAGGACGCTGGGATCATGACCTGAGCCAAAAGCAGCTGCTTAACCAACTGAGCCACTCAGGCGTCCCTATTTGTAGTGTTTTTTAAAAGATTTATTTACTTATTTTAGAGAGAGAGAAAGAGCTTGCATGTGAGAGTTGGGGAAAGGGCAGAGGGAGAGTCTCAGGTAGGCTCCCCACTGAGTGTGGAGCCTGACACAGGCTTGATCTTACCAGCCATGAGATCATAACCTGAGCCAGAACTAAGAGTCCCACGCTTAACTAACTGAGCCACCCAGGCACCTCCTGTGCTATTTTTGAATATATGGTTCTGTATGGTTTTCTCAGTGTTTGCTAAAAGTATTGTTGTATACAGACATAACCAATCATTGTGTACTGTTATCAACATTTTATCACTTCCAATAAATCTTATGTCCATTGAGGTTCATTTACCCTCCCTACTTGTAAAGTATTATTGTCTAAAATGTTTTCTCTATAAATGTTGAACACCATATCAAAGATTTTTAAATTTTGTTTTAGTCATCAAAAATGATTTGACATTCACAAGAAGTAAGATAGTCTATTATATTTACCCTAATTTTTACCTATGCCATTTTTCTTTCTTTATGAAAGTCCAGACTTTTTTTGTCATCATTTCCTTTCTCTTTAGAAAACTTCCTTTACCCACCCTTAAAGGGTAAGTGTGCCAACAATAAATCTTTCACTTTTCCTTCAACTAAAAATGTCTTTATTTTCCCTTCATCCTGAAGGGAAAAAAATATAAGTTTGGGAGTTGACAGTTCTTTTCTTTCAGTACTAAAAATGTGTTGGGCCACTTCCTTCTGGCCTACATGGCTTCAAATGACAAACCCATTGTCATTACAATTGGTGTAACCATATAAGTAGTGAATCTTTGCTCTCTGGCTGCTTTCAAGTTGTTGTTGTTTTTTTTAATTTGTTTCAATTTTCAGAGGCCTAACTATGATATGTCTTAGAACTTCTTT